>JAVTVY010038271.1:0-174661 GCA_036873755.1 Hanleya hanleyi | reverse complement strand
AAACTTCGTACACCAGATGTTGATATCGATGTGCAAAATAACCTTTTTGGCGTTAGAGGCGTCCCTAGTGGACCAATCGGGTCGAGTGAGGTATCAAATTGAAGGTGACGTGAAGGAGCATCTGATAGACTGGGTGTGGGCTTGAATTAGGGTAATTCTGCGCATGCGCGAAGATAATATGAAAAATATCCATCTTCAAAAATAGCCTGTTTGAGGTTAGAGGCGTCCCTAATGGTGCAATCGGGTCGAATGAGGTATCAAATTGAAGGTAACGTGAAGGCGCATCTGATAGACTGGGTGTGGGTTGAACTATCAGCATTCTGCGCATGCGTAATCTTCAAAACACCTTTTTTGGGGTTAGAGGCGCCCCTAGTGGTTCAATGGGGTCGAGTGAGGTATCAATCTGAAGCATTTCACGTCAGCTTCAATTTGACACCTCACTCGACCCACTACCTGCAAAATAAAAATAATCCTCGTACACCAGGTTTTGCTATCGAACTGCAAAATAACCTTTTTGGTGTTAGGGGCGCCCCTAGTGGTCCAATGGGGTCGAGTGAGGTATCAATGTGAAGTTGAGATGAAGGGCCATCTGATGGACTGGTGTGGGTTGAACTATCAGCATTCTGCGCATGCGCAAGAATGGAAATAGACGTTTTTGGAGCTATTTGACTATTAAAAAAGGAAAAAAGAACACATTTTTTTCAATTTTCTACATATTTTTTTTTATTAACACACAATGAACGTATTCACAATTGAATTTAATACCAATTATATGTAAGTATTGAATTTTAAATACAATTAACAGTGAAAAAAAACTCTGAATTTTTGTAATACAATGTCTCCAGATCAATACATGTTTTCCTTGTTCTCAATAGTTCTTCAACAAGACTTGTTTGAATTCATCATCATCTTTCCGTCCTTGGTGAGTATAGATGTACGTCACAACCTCTTCACGTGGAATTTTGGAAGGACAAGCCGCTACCACTGCCAGCATAATTTCCATCTCGGTCACAGCCTGTAGTGCTTCAGTGAGGTCCGCGTATGAGGCCACCAGAGTGTTCAGGTGAGGTCTGATGAGCTGCAGGACTGTCTCGATGTACTTCTCAGCTATATAGGTCGACACCTGGTAGGTCAGAGTTTGCCTAATTGTACTGGCAAGACTCTGCAACTCCCACCACGCTGTTAATTTCAATGTGACACCTTGAGGACAAGCCACCAGCTCTTGCGTATCTAAGCGTTTTCGCCATTTTCGAATATGAACGAGGAGCTGGTCATTGAAATAAGCACAACTCACATAGATGTCGTCAGCCACATGTAATTTCGCTTCGTCATTCCCCTGGTCACGAATAATCGCATCGATGGCGTAATCAAGGGCCTCCAGTTTTTGTCAGGTGTCCAAGTTCAGGGTAATATGTTTACCAGGTCTGTCATTAAAACCCGCTGAATTAAAATGCACTTCTGCATCTTTGACACTCACCGTCAAATAAGGTGAAAGCTCCCAAATGTCCTTGTGGGCTGTCTGGTGAGCCGCTTCGATCAGATTGTTGATCTCCTGGACAGACATAGGAAGTTGTTGTTTCACAGGCACTTGCTGGGGTACTACGACTGGCGCCTCAATCACTGGTATTACTAACGGTGTTAAACGGGGACGTTTGGGGCGGCCAGCGCGTTTAGCAGATGTAGTACTCTCTGGGGTAGTGTGCGTACGTTTGCTGGCTGTACGGGTAGTGTCCATCACTAAGATCTCTTCATCTTGTATAACGTCGTCGTCGGCTTCAAGTAAATGTGCTAGTTCAGCATTTCCCGTGATATTCAACGCCTCCACGAAGGCTAGAAATCCATAGTAGGTAAATTGCCGTACCTCATGGATGAGGGCTGTGTTTTGGGCTGAAGGAGTTTTCTCCGCCATGATTTCTTCGACACTCTGTTCCAGGAGTAGGTTTTCCTCCGCCATAAGGAAATCACATAATTCATCCACATGCTTCATCTCATCCATGAAACGAAGATTGTGCTTGTCAAGCCTCGCTAAAAATAATGATGATGACGTCATGACTATAGCTGGGTGGCTGGCTGGGTAGCTAGAGGTGAAGCAAGCAGGCAGGCTGACAGAGAGAGACAGGCAGGCTGGTCAAGTCAAGTAAGTCCCAGTAGTACGCAGAGTAATGCATTGAATACTAACCTTTCCCTAAAAATGGACTCCTTTTATAGCCCATTGAACCTCATTTGCATATTTTCAGCGGATCACAGGCCGCCATCTTGAAAACGACCACCCCTCACACACAAAAAACAAGCCGCCATCTTGAACACGACCACCCCTAACACACACACAAACAAACCACCCTCTTGAAAACGACCCCAAAGACCTCATTTGCATATTTTCAGGGACAACAAGGCCGCCATCTTGAAACCAACCACCCCTAACCTACAAAAAACAGGCCGCCATCTTGAAAACAGTGGGGAAAAACCCAGAGACCTCATTTGCATATTTTCAGGGAGACAACAGGCCGCCATCTTGAATCCGACCACCCCTAACCTACAAAAAACAGGCCGCCATCTTGAAAATATGCAAATGAGGAAGAGCGAAACAAGTGCAATTGACCGCACCTACAAAAACAGGCCGCCATCTTGAATCCGACCACCCCTAACCTAGAAAAAACAGGCCGCCATCTTGAAAATATGCAAATGAGGCGCGAAACAAGTGCAATTGGACGCACCTACAAAAACAAGCCGCCATCTTGAAGCCAACCACCCCTAACCTAGAAAAAACAAGCCGCCATCTTGAAAATATGCAAATGAGGACCGAAACAAGTGCAATGGGCCGCCATCTTGAAGCCGACCACCCCTAACCTAGAAAAAACAAGCCGCCATCTTGAATATACCCAATGCACCCAATGACCTCATTTGCATAAAACTCATTAACATAAACTCACGCATGCGCACACACATAGCCACGCCCACAAAATAATTTCTGCGCATGCGCAGTGAAGCGCATTGGCCCTTCAAAGCTCTTTCCCTACTACTAATCGCTATATAAATGACGCAGTGAAGGATATATATAAAACTTCACTGGATTTGAAGGAAACTACAAATAACCCTAACGGCACATCATATTTAGACCTATACCACTATAAAAATGAAGCGGGCCTTCTCTCTCGGCGACTTTACCACAAAAGAGATGATTACAATTTCGACATCGTAAAATATCCCTTTCTGGACAGCAATATTCCAGTAGAACCTGCATATGGCGTGTACATATCTTGCCTAGTAGCATTTGCTAGATCCTGTGTTAAATGTGACGATGTTAATAAAAATTTGCAGAAACTTATAAAAAGGGCTATACCACCAGGCGCCTCCACTCAAAGTTTTTTTTTTCAAATTTGGCGATACATATCGCATGCTGATAGCAAAATACGAATGTAGCGTGCAAGATCCATGGCGTTACGCCTGACCTGGGGCTAGGGGCCGTATAAACCCATGTACTTCAAGATCATCATGGTGTTCATATGAACAGTCACATCCAATGCGTGAATGAGATAAGTCATTATCCAGTTGACGACTTTACTACGAATATCATATAAGAATACTGATCAGCGATACAGATTTCATGCTTTTGGAACATCATGATGTTTTGCCTGCTTCATTGAAAACTGTTGACCGCTTCTCTCTTGCAAAAAACTAGCCTATGTTGATCTAAACTATGGCTTTTTTTTAATTTGGTGCTAATGCTGTTATATGGAATGTGGTTTAGGTCTTTATGGATGCCGAAAATGAAGGACGAAACGCTTATAATCAAATATACATTTTTTTAAATTTCCCCATGTAAATGATTTGATGATGTGTTTATTATAAATTTGTATATAAGGCGAAGAAAATTCGAATTGTGTAATCCTGTTAAGAATCCTGGAGCCTTAAGGCTTCAATTTTCCCGGGGTCTTTCGCTATTCCGTCCTTTGACACAAGATAACCGATATATCATTGAGAAAAAACTCATGCTTCGAAGCTTTAACCCTTGCTCTAACATTAAAATACAGCTAATAATCGTCGACAGGACCCTCAGTCGTCTTTGGGTATGGTGACCTATGTAGATTAAGCATTTTTTTTATTTTTTTTTATGTAAACTTTATTTTGGAATCTTTGGGATTGACATTAAGCAGAGCTTATTGTGTGTCTCCCATTCATTAGATAAAACATGATAAGAAATGAAATTACATAATGAAAATTTACAGCAAAGTGCGGGTGACATTACAAAAATGGTGCGCAATTTGAATGTGCGAAATGTACATGGGTAGCGGACGTAGGTAGTATACGGTCGTTCTAGAGAATGGTCTGAGAAAACATTTCAGGGAGTGAATTATGAAAATAACATATATAACGTAGATGGGAACTATGTAGTGGAAATCAGGTCTTTGTAAATCTTTTACTTTCCTGAACATAAGTACAAACTATTTCGCTAATATGTAGATTTACTTCAATGGGGGCATTATTTGTCCCATATAGTAACACTGATGTCGTTAGATCGCTGGTGAATCCTGCCGCCCTGATTTCGTTTGTCATTTTTTGTCTACACGCTAAGAAAGTTGGATAAAATAACAGATAATGTTCGGCGCTTTCGTCGTAATAACCACACAAACATGATGGAGAATCTGATATAAAATTATTAAATAAATCGCCATTCAATGAACTACAACCATTACGTAGACGACACAATATAAGATTCATGGGTCTATTACCAACATAATACCAAACTGGTGGAATATTTAGTTTGTAAAGGGTGTGCAGTTTCAGTTTAAATTCGGTTGTGTTAGAAATTCCTTTGATATTTTCAGGAAGAGTATTCCAGAGTCGTACGGTGGCTGGGAAGAAAGATTTCTTGAAGAATTCAGTTCTGCAAAGATAAGGGGTTACATTAAAAGAATATCTCGAGGGATACGGATTTCGAGCACTTGGTAAAGGTGGAAGTCTGCTTGATAAGACGTGTGGAGGCGAGTCGTTAAGTATTTTATGAAGAAATGACAATTTATGAATCAGGCGGCGCTTTGACAGTGAATGAAATCCAGATTCTTCATAGAGAAGATAATCCGGGGCACTCCTTGTTAGTCCAGTTATGACGCGTAGTGATTCTTTTTGAACTGATTCAAGTCTGTCGACGTTTAGTTTGATGAGGTTGTCCCATACTACATCAGCATACTCGAGACAGGGTCTTATGAAACTTTTATACATTATCTCAAGGCATTTTCTGTCCAGAATGTATTTAAGACTATTAAAAATAGATAATTTTTTTTGACCTTCTGCAAGAATATTTTCCATATGGTCTTTCCACGTACCATCTTTACTAAAAGTCAGTCCAAGATGTTTATGAGAGTCAGATGATTCAATAACGGTATTGTCAAAGGTAGTTTGCATGGTCGAAGGGGATCGTCGTCTGGATACTAACAGCGATCTAGTTTTGGTGGCGTTGAAATCAACTAACCACATCTTTGCCCATTCCTCGAAACGATTCAGGTCTAAATCTAATTCTGTTCTGAGGCTTAGATTTGTAATATTCTCCGATATCACATACAAACATGTGTCATCGGCAAATAAACGGATGTTATTGATGATGCCCTCTGGGAGGTCATTTATGTAAAGCAAGAATAAAAGTGGACCAAGAACCGAACCCTGAGGCACACCCGCAAAAGTTCTTTGTGGTAAAGACTCACGACCATTTATGACGACTCGTTGATAACGCTCGTCCAGATAATCAACAAACCATCGAAGCAAACTTCCATTTATCCCTAGTTTCTCTAATTTAGTCAGTAATCCTTTATGCCAAACTCTATCAAACGCTTTTGATATATCAAAAAATAAGAAATATACTTCTTTACCTTTGTCTAATGCATTAACAATATCGAAATAAATATCTAGAAGTTGTGTAACAGTTGATTTAGACGGTAAGAAACCATGTTGATTCGGTGTTATTTTCTCGTGTAGGAAATTGAATACGTGTTTGAATACAACTTTTTCCAATACTTTACTTAAACAGCTAAGTAAAGAAATCGGTCTATAGTTAACAATGTCATTTTTGTTACCTTTCTTAAAGATTGGCGTAACATTGGCCAATTTCCACGAAGAAGGAAATATGGCTTTTTGGAGAGAATAATTAAAAAACCTAACAAATATCGGAGCAAGAACGTCCTTCCCTTCGAGAAGAAGTCTTGGACTAATTCCGTCTGGTCCAATAGCTTTGGTAGTGTCCAGATTTGATAAAATGGGCAGTACATCATTCATAGTAACAGCAAAATTTGTTAACTGGGGTCCTGTATGTGGGATAATTAAAGGAAGAATAGCGTTTGAGTCGTCGACATAACATATTTTAGAAAGGTAATCGTTCAACATCGTAGCTTTCGCTTGTGGGTCGTATTCGTAGGTGCTATCTGACCGTAAAAGAGGGGGGAACTGGCACAAACTGGAATTACAGCCCTTCATAAAAGATTTGCATAGTTTCCACCAATATTTATCTCCAATGTTTCCAGATTTGATTTTTTCGGCATTTTTTAGCTTATAGTTTTCTTTAGCTAATTTCACTAACCTATTAACTTTATTTCGTTGTATTTTGTAAATATTTATATCATTTTGGCAACCAGATTTCCTGGAACGTTTGTACAGTTTGTGACGAATTCTCATTTCATACTTAATTTCACCGGTTATCCAGTTCTTATCTGATGGCCGTATTGTTACTAGCCTGTTGTTAAGCATTCCCGAGATGAACCTCCGTTACCATGGTTACACATCCGCTTTATTAAGCGTTGAAACGTGGTGCGAGCATTGAGCATCCGTGGAGCATCCTATTGTATTTATACAAATCCAAGGCGCCCTGCCATAAATGACGTTTTATGTTTGTCATCTTCCTTCCTCCTGCTATTATTCGGAACCTAGATGAATTTCAATCGTCCAAACCGGGTGACACTAACACTGTAGGCCCTACGCTCAACAATAATAATCGATTCCTTAGATTCGCCTACTAATCCACTCAACAAATCATTAGTTGGTTTATTGCTACCCCGGTCCTTTTCTTGTCCAGAAGTAGTGGTCCTTCTCAGTTTAAAAATTCCACGCTTCTACCGTCATTTCGGGGACCTGGGTTAATATTCGACTGGAGGTTTCCCACCTGTGATCCGGGGCCCTCGGTGGTCGAGTGGTCTAATTCGCTTCGCTGGTGACCGTTGGCCTCACACCGCTGAACCGGTCGGGGTTCGAACCCAGTTGGTCCATGTGTGGAAGTTTGTTAGTTACTTCGCGACGGCCGGTGGTTCTCTCCGGGTACTCAGGCTTCCTCCACCAACCAAACTGACTGTCACCATATATGAGTGAAACAACCTTGAGTGTGACATTAAGCCAAATCCCCCCTCCCCCCACCTGTGATCCACAACCTTGCCCTGAGCGGCCGCTACCCTGTAATTTATTATGTTGACCGTGTCCGGTTCGCCCTGTTATAAACAATACTTGGTGACCATAGACTTGCACATAATAAAAGCCATTAAAACCGTTTAAAGCGCATAATTAGGTGAATACGGAGATGAATAATGTGTATCGGTTTGAAACCTTTAAATGATGATATGAATCATTTCAATAAAATTAATATTAATAACTTGTCACATTATATTCTATTATAACGGCTCACTGGCGACATTTAATTGCTATTTTTTTAGCGAGTTGTATATTCTAGGCGTCAGGTTCGACTTTCAATATTCAGCCCACGACCACAAAAGAATTTCCACTTGAATAATCGAAAGTTTTTTTTTTATACGACAGGTACGTAGCATCAATTTCAAATATGCATAAAAAGAAAATTAAAAAAAAAACAAGATGATTTCCTGTAAGACATCCATGATGTTCTTTATATAAATCCTTATCACTGACCAGTATTCATTATCCAAACGAATTTCCAAATGAGTCAGGCTTTCATTGTGACTGGTCATTCCATCACCACGAAGATGTAGAACACACAATGTTCAAACGACCCCTAGGTCCCGGTTAAGCGAATTTAGACACGATTTACGAAACGGCCCGCGAAAGATATTGTTTACTCAACGATCGTATTTTGCCGTCAGTGTACGATATTTATCACAGAATTTGAGAAAATTTGAATATAGCGTACAGTACATACACATGTACTTATATTCCATGTGATAACGTTGGGAGAAAGATGAGTGAGTGAGGGGTGGGGGATCGGGTCCAGATACAAAGGATTCTCTTCGCAACCGATGAAATACTATTTGGGGATTGCGTGTTCCGGTACCGCACTACACACTAGCTGGCTTTCCAAATGAATAAAGTCTCTGAGTAAATGCTAATGTAACTACTTTTCAATTCAACCGGACTGAAATACTGGAATTCTCGGTTGTTGGCCATGTGTTATCAATTCTTAGCGTTTTACATGAAGGATATCCCATCGTAACAAAAATATGATTGAGTTAACCAAAACGATAATGCAGAATATATCATCCTTGTCATAGATATAATGGACTGATTTTGATTAACTCAATCAAAATTTTGCTATGTTTGGAAATCCCTCGTGAAAATAGAATTCATCTTCCTAAATTGTTTTTAAAGGAAAGCTATCAGTGTCATATTGCCTTGCGCATGCGTCACAGCTTTTTGGTCTCTTGCGCGCGGATTGGATGTTTATCTTCCTCCAACATCTTTATGTATACTGAATATTATGGAGGACTCCATTTTTTAGTCATTTATATTACGTATATTTAAATTCATATGTAAAACTGTCATGTCTCTGTTAAACCTAAAATCGAGTTACCTTTCTTTTCACAGAGAAATGTGAAGATATAGACCTACTAATTTATATTTCCCGCGCTATGAACCTGCTGATAGAGTTAGCTTCTTGTATGTTGTAGGTTGTATGTTGTAGGTTGTAGGTTGTATGTTGTAGGTTGTAGGTTGTATGTTGTAGGTTGTATGTTGTATGTTGTAGGTTGTAGGTTGTATGTTGTAGGTTGTAGGTTGTATGTTGTATGTTGTAGGTTGCAGTTTGCAGAAAATATATGATAGAAACAAGTATATCAAGCATAATCAATGGAAATTCACCTGTTTTTTTCTATAAGAAAAAATATGTTATTGTTTTCCGATGTGATGAAATGTTGACATGTAATTAGTTGTTCAATAAAACATGTACTATATTAAACCATTATTTTGCTCTAGTTTGTCCGGTTTGTAGGTTTATTGTCGTGGTGGGAAATTTATCGCAAGACGTTGGGCATTACAGGTTAGTTTTTCTGTGTGTTCTTGCATTTACCATGTTTACCCACGTTGGGAAAATTACTCCATCAAACGCCCTCGATGCTCCTACAGTAACATCAGATGAGTTGCTTATTTGAGCTGATCTGTCATCACAGCCTACGAGCTAGCGTATATAATTCCGCTTAAGCCGGTACCCGGGACCATGTGTTTACTTCATAGTTTCCACATGAACAGCTGCAATGAATGCGCGGCTGAGATGCCAAGGTTACGTCTTAGAATCCTCCGTATTCTAGTTTGAATGTGAGGTGCCGATAGAGGCTTTCCTGTGGAGTCATATGGTTGCTGTTTAGTCGCCAGACGTCGTTAAGTTTCCCCACCTCTTATTTCTCTCACCAGTAAACGATGTACATGTATATCGTACCTAACGAGTACGTGTCGGATTGTGATGATTCGGAAATATGAATAAAAAAGCATAGATTAGAGAAAATTAATTAAAAAATGCTTAGAATGTGTCTAAATATTTGGTGATAGAAATTAATTACTTACTAACTCGCCATTAAGTCCTCACTCGCCAAATTGCCCTCACTCACTCATTCCCTCTCGCCCTCCCTCACTCACTCGCTTCATTTCCTCACTCGAATGCGTTCTTGAGTCGATGCCTCTATTATACAATCTCGTATATTTCATCCCCCGCGCTTATTTTGAAATAGCATGTCGGTACCCCAACCCTGTGGTTTTTGCTTTGACTTCCCATGTCTATTTCATCCTGCCATCAAAGCACTTTGGCCCGCGATGAAATCCAAACCTGTCACATCTCATACTGCGCAACCGATTGGCATAATCAGCTAGCTTAGCGCGTTCACTGATTGGTTTGATTTGAAGGAACCTCCTTGATCTATTTATAACCAGAACTAGTAACCAAGCCAGTGTATGTCTCCTAACTGATTGATCGATCCACTGGCTCGCGAAGGTGAACAATGGGAGAGGTAAAAGCTCTTGAGCTCCAGTATCTGAACTGCCCGAAGACGCTTAGGATCAGAGTGCACATGACCGGAGATTGAACTTTCTGAAATGGCGGCTTCTTATTGGACAAAAGCATACTTGAATTGTAAACATACACAACGCGGCTCCCCCAACGAGCGCTGATTTTTCGCAGCAGAAATCTATTACAAGCGTCTGGTCCGTCATTCATAATTCAGCCGTCGTCCATTAGAGAATATCCGCGCCCATAATCCAAAGACCTATTCCATATTCCATATAACAGTATTAGCACCAAATTCAAAAAGACAATCACAGTATACATAAAAATAGGCTTGTGTCCTGCAAGAGAGAAGCGGTCAACAGTTTTCAGTGATGCCGGCAAGACATCATGATGTTCCAAAAATATCAAATCCGTAACGCTGATCAGTATTCTTAATCCATAATATTCGTTGTAAAGTCGTCATCTAAAGAATGATGTATCTCAGTCACGCTTTGATTGTGACTGTTCATATGAGTACCATGAGGATCTTGAAGTACGTGGGTTCATACGGCCCCTAGCCCCGGGTCCGACCTGTCTGGGTCGGGAGGCCTTCTTCTTCTCCTCCTCCTCCTCCTCCTCCTCCTCCTCCTTCTTCTTCTTCTTCTCCGTCTCCTTCTCTTCTTTTTTCTCCTTCTTCTTCTTCTTCTTCTTTTTCTTCTCCTCTTTCTTCTTCTTCTTCTTCTTGTCGTCCTCCTTCTCCTCCACCTCCTCCTCCTCCTCCTTCTTCTTCGTCTTCTTCTTCTTCTTCTTCTTCTTCTTCTTCTTCTCTCCTCCTCCTCCACCTCCTTCTTCTCTCTCCTCCTCCTCCTCCTCCTCCTCCTCCTCCTCCTTCTCCTCCTTCTCCTCTTCCGTCTTCTTCTTTTTCTTTTTCTTTTTCTTTTTCTCTTCTCTCCTCCTCCTTCTCCTCCACCAGGAAGTTTTGAAAAAGTTGGAAGTATCTCCAACGAAACGTTAGCTCCTCAGCAATGAAGATGTTGTTATCAATAGAATAGCCTTGTGTTATTTACGCCGACTTCTAAATGCCTATCAACGAAATATTTCTGTAATATTCAACACTCAAAAATGCAATCAACCTTTAAAAATTTTAATAGGGAAAAACTTTGGGCCAGTTTTATTGCCCGCCTCCGGTACATGATGCTGAATGTCACATACCGTGCAGACGTGTATCCACATGGGATCGGCTCTTTATAGTACAATCTTTCATCAAGGCCTTATTGCCCGCCTCCGGTACATGTATGCTGATTTGTTTATATGTTACCTGGCTACCTGGCGTGGTTGCTCATTTGTGGCGGTGAATATTAGGAATATAGTTTTCTCAAGATGGGCGCAGCTGATTTTATTACATATTAAGTACGGTAAGTCTTTAGTGGTTTGTGACTTAGAGATTTAACAGTGAGCTCAGTGAGCAGGTTGGTGTAGCCCAGCGTCGCATTTATGTTACAGGGGAGAAAATGCATGTGTTGATGCTCGGCTACAAAGAGTTGCGCCCCTCTACCACGAACTTCAAAAGCATCGAGGTGGCAACAGAACGTGGAGTGAGTCGGCATAATATGTGATAGAGATTTTGTTGACTATCTGTGGAATGAAGACGAAGCAAGAAGAAAATTAAACAATGAAAGATACACGAGCCACGGTAGTCTTGTTCAATAAGGCCCCTCTTCGAGCCGGAAGCCCTCTTCCAATAACAGACCCATCCCTTGACAGAGCTCTCGTCAAAGTCTTTCATTTTTACAACATATTGCATTTGTTTTTGTGTAAAGACGAACGAAAGTAGTATATAAAGCGTATTAACGGATTCGGGGCGGGAGAGGTGAGAGTCGAATGTGGTGATGACGTTACATTGTGTTTCCTTTTGAGAAAGGTATTGCGCCACTATTACCGTACTAAAAACTCCGGCGTTGAACGTATGTGGATATTGAGAAACTCAAAATGTCTTACGAAAGAACTTGATGCTGAATGTCACATACCGTGCAGACCTGTGTCCACATGGGATCGGCTCTCTATAGTACAATCTTTCATCAAGGCCTTATTGACCGTCCAAGATCATTAATAGTATCTATGTTCAAGAAAAGAGATCGCCTATATATTAAAGTCAGAAGCAATAAAGCATTCTTTAGCTCCACTACATACATGGGATATTATTCATGGGATGTTTCTTTGTTTATAGAGTTGCTTGAATTTCTCATTAAAAATATCTATGTGAAATTTGGCAACACAATATATCAACAGGATATACCAATGGATACTAATTGTCCACCCCTGCTGGCTGACCTATGTCTGTTCTCTTATGAAAAACCTATCAGTTCAAAGCTGTTCCTTCTCATTCACCAAATCCCGCTGTGGATAATCGCTATATAAATGACGCAGTGAAGGATATATATAAAACTTCACTGGATTTGAAGGAAACTACAAATAACCCTAACGGCACATCATATTTAGACCTATACCACTATAAAAATGAAGCGGGCCTTCTCTCTCGGCGACTTTACCACAAAAGAGATGATTACAATTTCGACATCGTAAAATATCCCTTTCTGGACAGCAATATTCCAGTAGAACCTGCATATGGCGTGTACATATCTTGCCTAGTAGCATTTGCCAGATCCTGTGTTAAATGTGACGATGTTAATAGACGTCACAAAAAAAAATTGCAGATACTTATAAAAAGGGCTATACCACCAGGCGCCTCCACTCAAAGTTTTTTTTTCAAATTTGGCGATACATATCGCATGCTGATAGCAAAATACGAATGTAGCGTGCAAGATCCATGGCGTTACGCCTGACCTGGGGCTAGGGGCCGTATAAACCCATGTACTTCAAGATCATCATGGTGTTCATATGAACAGTCACATCCAATGCGTGAATGAGATAAGTCATTATCCAGTTGACGACTTTACTACGAATATCATATAAGAATACTGATCAGCGATACAGATTTCATGCTTTTGGAACATCATGATGTTTTGCCTGCTTCATTGAAAACTGTTGACCGCTTCTCTCTTGCAAAAAAACTAGCCTATGTTGATCTAAACTATGGCTTTTTTTTAATTTGGTGCTAATGCTGTTATATGGCATGTGGTTTAGGTCTTTATGGATGCCGAAAAATGAAGGACGAAACGCTTATAATCAAATATACATTTTTTTTAAATTTCCCCATGTAAATGATTTGATGATGTGTTTATTATAAATTTGTATATAAGGCGAAGAAAATTCGAATTGTGTAATCGTGTTAAGAATCCTGGAAACTTAAGGCTTCAATTTTCCCGGGGTCTTTCGCTATTCCGTCCTTTGACACAAGATGACCGATATATCATTGAGAAAAAATTCATGCTTCGAAGCTTTAACCCTTGCTCTAACATTAAAATACAGCTAATAATCGTCGACAGGACCCTCAGTCGTCTTTGGGTATGGTCACCTATATGTAGATTAAGCATTCCCCAGATGAAGATCCGTTACCATGGTTACACATCCGCTTTATTAAGCGTTGAAACGTGGCGGGAGCGTTGAACATCCGTGGAGCATCCTATTGTATTTATACAAATCCAAGGCGCCCTGCCATAAATGACGTTTTATGTTTGTCATCTTCCTTCCTCCTGCTATTATTCGGAACCTAGACGAATTTCAATCGTCCAAACCGGGTGACACTAACACTGTAGGCCCTACGCTCAACAATAATAATCGATTCCTTAGATTCGCCTACTAATCCACTCAACAAATCACTAGTTGGTTTATTGCTACCCCGGTCCTTTTCTTGTCCAGAAGTAGTGGTCCTTCTCAGTTTAAAAATTCCACGCTTCTACCGTCATTTCGGGGACCTGGGTTAATATTCGACTGGAGGTTTCCCACCTGTGATCCGGGGCCCTCGGTGGTCGAGTGGTCTAAGTCGCTTCGCTGGTGACCGTTGGCCTCACACCGCTGAACCGGCCGGGGTTCAAACCCAGTTGGTCCATGTGTGGAAGTTTGTTAGTTACTTCGCGACGGCCGGTGGTTCTCTCCGGGTACTCAGGCTTCCTCCACCAACCAAACTGACTGTCACCATATATGAGTGAAACAACCTTGAGTGTGACATTAAGCCAAATCGCCCCTCCCCCCACCTGTGATCCACAACCTTGCCCTGAGCGGCCGCTACCCTGTAATTTATTATGTTGACCGTGTCCGGTTCGCCCTGCTATAAACAATACTTGCTGACCATAGACTTGCACTTAATAAAAGCCATTAAAACCGTTTAAAGCGCATAATTAGGTGAATACGGAGATGAATAATGTGTATCGGTTTGAAACCTTTAAATGATGATATGAATCATTTCAATAAAATTAATATTAATAACTTGTCACATTATATTCTATTATAACGGCTCACTGGCGACATTTAATTGCTATTTTTTTAGCGAGTTGTATATTCTAGGCGTCAGGTTCGACTTTCAATATTCAGCCCACGACCACAAAAGAATTTCCACTTGAATAATCGAAAGTTTAGCATCAGGTAGCATCAATTTCAAATATGCACAAAAAGAAAATTAAAAAAGATGATTTCCTGTAAGACATCCATGATGTTCTTTATATAAATCCTTATCACTGACCAGTATTCATTATCCAAACGAATTTCCAAATGAGTCAGGCTTTCATTGTGACTGGTCATTCCATCACCACGAAGATGTAGAACACACAATGTTCAAACGACCCCTAAGCGAATTTAGACACGATTTACGAAACGGCCCGCGAAAGATATTGTTTACTCAACGATCGTATTTTGCCGTCAGTGTACGATATTTATCACAGAATTTGAGAAAATTCGAATATAGCCTACAGTACATACACATGTACTTATATTCCATGTGATAACGTTGGGAGAAAGATGAGTGAGTGAGGGGTGGGGGATCGGGTCCAGATACAAAGGATTCTCTTCGCAACCGATGAAATACTATTTGGGGATTGCGTGTTCCGGTACCGCACTACACGCTAGCTGGCTTTCCAAATGAATAAAGTCTCTGAATAAATGCTAATGTAACTACTTCTCAATTCAACCGGACTGAAATACTGGAATTCTCGGTTGTTGGCCATGTGTTATCAATTCTTAGCGTTTTACATGAAGGATATCCCATCGTAACAAAAATATGATTGAGTTAACCAAAACGATAATGCAGAATATATCATCCTTGTCATAGATATAATGGACTGATTTTGATTAACTCAATCAAAATTTTGCTATGTTTGGAAATCCCTCGTGAAAATAGAATTCATCTTCCTAAATTGTTTTTAAAGGAAAGCTATCAGTGTCATATTGCCTTGCGCATGCGTCACAGCTTTTTGGTCTCTTGCGCGCGGATTGGATGCTTATCTTCCTCCAACATCTTTATGTATACTGAATATTATGGAGGACTCCATTTTTTAGTCATTTATATTACGTATATTTAAATTCATATGTAAAACTGTCATGTCTCTGTTAAACCTAAAATCGAGTTACCTTTCTTTTCACAGAGAAATGTGAAGATATAGACCTACTAATTTATATTTCCCGCGCTATGAACCTGCTGATAGAGTTAGCTTCTTGTATGTTGTAGGTTGTATGTTGTAGGTTGTAGGTTGTAGGTTGTATGTTGTAGGTTGTAGGTTGTATGTTGTAGGTTGTATGTTGTATGTTGTAGGTTGTAGGTTGTATGTTGTAGGCTGTAGGTTGTATGTTGTAGGTTGTATGTTGTATGTTGTAGGTTGTAGGTTGTATGTTGTAGGTTGTAGGTTGTATGTTGTAGGTTGTATGTTGTATGTTGTAGGTTGTATGTTGTATGTTGTAGGTTGCAGTTTGCAGAAAATATATGATAGAAACAAGTATATCAAGCACAATGAATGGAAATTCACGTGTTTTTTTCTATAAGAAAAAATATGTTATTGTTTTCCGGTGTGATGAAATGTTGACATGTAATTAGTTGTTCAATAAAACATGTACTATATTAAACCATTATTTTGCTCTAGTTTGTCCGGTTTGTAGGTTTATTGTCGTGGTGGGAAATTTATCGCAAGACGTTGGGCATTACAGGTTAGTTTTTCTGTGTGTTCTTGCATTTACCATGTTTACCCACGTTGGGAAAATTACTCCATCAAACGCCCTCGATGCTCCTACAGTAACATCAGATGAGTTGCTTATTTGAGCTGATCTGTCATCACAGCCTACGAGCTAGCGTATATAATTCCGCTTAAGCCGGTACCCGGGACCATGTGTTTACTTCATAGTTTCCACATGAACAGCTGCAATGAATGCGCGGCTGAGATACGAAGGTTACGTCTTAGAATCCTCCGTATTCTAGTTTGAATGTGAGGTGCCGATAGAGGCTTTCCTGTGGAGTCATATGGTTGCTGTTTAGTCGCCAGACGTCGTTAAGTTTTCCCACCTCTTATTTCTCTCACCAGTAAACGATGTACATGTATATGGGAAGTATATATGTACGCGGACAGTGCACATGTACATCGTACCTAACGAGTACGTGTCGGATTGTGATGATTCGGAAATATGAATAAAAAAGCATAGATTAGAGAAAATTAATTAAAAAATGCTTAGAATGTGTCTAAATATTTGGTGATAGAAATTAATTAGTTACTAACTCGCCATTAAGTCCTCACTCGCCAAATTGCCCTCACTCACTCATTCCTTCTCGCCCTCCCTCACTCACTCATTCCCTCTCGCCCTCCCTCACTCACTCGCTTCATTTCCTCACTCACTCATTCACCAATATATCCTCAATCATCAATATAGCCTCACTGAAACTGTATGCATTCATGAATGAATTATGTATGAGAATGTTTGTTATTGTGTATATTATATATGTTGGACTGCTATTTTATCATCTGATCATTAAAACATGTATTACGCTAAATCTGGAGTTTGGCTGTTGTTTACCATATTTCATGTATTGTGCTATCTACTACGAACAGTCTGTTTCTTGTTGACTGTATATGATGAGATTCTCTTGAACCGAGATCTTTTGTCCCCGAGGCTTGCCCTCTGTACAAATCATTCTGATTAGTTATGTGACGGTGATTAATATGGTGGAGAAGAAAGCGCTTTGTCGGCGTCGGGCCTCACAGACAGGTGTTCTGACTAAACACTTGCATTATATTTCTCCAATTTAGGCCGTTGTTTCCCCTTTATCGGTCACATATTTCATCACTTTCCATCAGATGACATGATAGGGTTATTGCATTAACGCTCTTAAATATTTGTATCCAGTATCGCTCAAGTCGGTGCTAGGCGTCGTGTGGTCATGTCATTCAAGATATCCATATGAACAGCTACAATTAAAGAGTGGCTGGGATACAAATCATCACGGGAATCAGCTTTGGTTCTTGTGACGTTCTTATATTTGCCTGTGGAGTCATATGACTTCTTGTCAGTACGCCGGCATCTTTTCCACCACTCTTGTTATGCTGCGTTTAATTCGTCTAATTGTGACTGGTCACAGGAAATTCGTTAGTTAAAAGTTAATTGACTTTTAACTGACTCAGAACACCTGTCTGTGAGGCCCGACGCCGACAAAGCGTTTTCTTACAGGTAAACATTTTTCTTGGCCCCGACCATGAATGGGACAACTTCACGGTTTAGATCATAGGCATCGTCTATCCCTATACCAAGGATTCCCCCTTTGGATTAGAGAAAAAATCCGACAGGGGAAGCTATTCTGGATGCTCGATGTTTCAGTGGGGTTTAAATGACAATGTCAAAGGGTTCGACGATTTAACGAACCGCCAATCAAATATATCCAAAATGATGCGATACCTCAGAGAGCTTTTAATCTAAGAAACAGAGAAATTTAACTATCTGCATTATCAGGAAATAAAGTACCACTCGCAGTCACTAAAGTTTATAAAGATATAGCATATTTTCGATTATATTATCCAGAGAACAAAATCGAAACATCCAAAGAACGGGTTTTCTTGAAACTCAACTACTTGGATAAAGAACTGGACACAATAAATTTACCAAGAAACCTGAATATATACAACGCTGTATCAAAAATTTTAAATTCACAGAACCCCCTTTCAAATCAGTATACAAAAAAACCCTGTTTTTCTGTGTGATGAAATGTTGAAATGTGATTAGCTGATCAATGAAATATGATCTACGCATGTTTTGACTAGCATATCCCTCATAATACATGAACGATGTACATGTATATGGAAGTATGTATGTACATGTACATATAGATGTATGAATTTCAAATAAGTATGCAAACTCTATAGCCACCAAAACATAAATACGTCTGGAGGCGTGCATCGTCGTACTGCATCTATACACCATGCACACATATTGCTACCTCTAACCTTGATATAATGAATAATGAAGACCTTTTAACACTACTGATGAAGGAACCTAACTATAAAGAGCCGAGAACGATAAACGTCAAGATCGACCAGATGATAGTCCTGCTTGAACTGAAACAGTACGTTATTGACTGGTCAAGCGAGAAAAAGTTGAACCTACAGTATTCGCTGATTTGCTGGATCTTACCAAGAACAGCGTCGTTGAAACAGTTCGTCACATTGATAAAAGTGCCTTTCCCCGAGCACGGTACTTGATGCGAAATGCACATACCGTACCGACATGTAAGCACCTGTGATTTCTCGACTCTCTATAACCTAATTGACCGTCTCAGTTTATTATTAATATCGGTGTTCAAGAAACTTGATCGCCGACATTTTAATATCAAAAGCCAAAAGTCATTCTTTAACTCTACTATATACAAGGGATATCATTCATGGGGTGTTTCTTTATTTATAGATTTGCTTGAATTTCTCATTAATAATATCTATGTTGAATAAGGCTACACAAAAAATCAACAGCATATAGGTATTCCATTGGGTATATAATTGTGCACCCTACCTGTTCCCTTATGAATACGAATATATACAGATTTTACCAAAAAAAATCAAAGTCTGTTTCTTCTCATTCGTCAAACGCTACATAGACGCTACATAGACGCTACATAGACGCTACAAAGTGTGAAAAGCGTGTTTTACATGCGAGTGAACCACCATGGCTGCCATTTTGGATTTAGGCATAATGTTTTGTGACTGTCATTTAAATAGACACAAAATGACCAAATATGATTCTCTCTACTTGAAATTGGCGCAAAAGTTGAGCAGAACAGTTTACTAACGTGATGAAGAGAATGAATGAATTTATTCTCATTACTCTATGATATCGAGCATTGGAACAAAAATATAACATCCATTAATATGATAGCGAGGCAAGTGCAAAGGCACAAAATAGTTTAAGACATTGATTGTACACAAACATGACAATAAATAAAGATCACAGTAAGATGTCAAATGCACAGATCAAAAAACAAAATATCAACAAAAGTATTGACTAATCATGTAAATAAACAGGGTAAACAATGGAGAGAGATTACCCATTCTAAACAAAAGCTCCAGCTTCAGTGAAGAACTTAGCTAAGTCAGTGGACAGCCTGTATGAATTATTTTGAATTTTTAGAAGGTTGACAAAATTAAATTTACTGAATGTTAAATATAATACTTCGGTATTTTGTTCGCAAATCATGGAGATTTGGACATTCTATCAAAAAAAGGAATTCATCACATATTTTTTCTTCGTTACAAAAATCACATAATCTTCTTTCAAGTAGACTATTGATGTAGCAACCTATTTCCACGGGTGTACAATGATTGGATATCCTGAATTTGCATAAAATTATTTTAAAATTGTCAAGAAGATTAACTAAATATTTCCTAATTTAAATTATGTTTTAAACAAAGAGTAACAAATTGTTTTCCGTGAATCATGAATATCAACAAACCACTGCTAAACAAACATATCGTGTAATCTATTTGACCTTATTGACCAACTATGCAACATTTAATACACTTATGAATGAATGAATGTTTATTCACCAATAAAATAAATCCATGTACATTAACATTATACAGACTAAATATTGGCGGGAATAAAGCCCCATGAGGCTTGTTCTATCCCAGTAGAAATAATTATACAAAGAGTATTTCACATGATACATTTCATGAACAATAAAATGCTGCTGTGAAACTGGTCAGTGTTCAATCAGGTATGATTTAAGTTTCATTTTGAATAGGGAGGTTGAATTAATTTCTTTGAGCAAGTAGGGTAATTTGTTCCACTCTCGAGGACCAGCAACTTTAACAGAGTGAAGTGATAAGTTAGTCAGGTAAATAGGCCTGTATAAATTGAATTGATGACCTCGAGTATTGTAGTGGTGAATGAAAGATTGTTTGGTAAAATAACAATGAAAATTTTTGGGCAGTTGACTAGGGTGATGAAAGACTTTATGGGCGAGGAGAAGAGATGAATATGCATTCAATTTACAAAGTTGTAGAATTTTCTTTTCTTTAAATAAAGGATCTGTATGGTCTAGTTTATTTGATAAAGTAATTATTCGTAGTGCCCTCTTCTGAAGTAGGAGCAATGGGTGTAGGTGAGTAGCGTACGTATTTCCCCATAAAATATTACAGTAGGATAAATATGGAAAGATCAACGAATAATACAGAATATATAGAGTTTTTTTGTTTATTGATGTTTTTATGAAATTTATTATTCCAATATTTCTTGACAACTTTTTGGCGATATAATTTATGTGATCAACCCAATTCAGTTTGTTATTGAAAATAACACCCAAAAATTTGAATTTCTCTACCATTTCAATTTGTGTTCCAGATATTAATAATGGCAACGTATCTTCGCGATTGTTTTTATTTGTAATAGGTTTTATTAACATGTATTTTGTTTTCTGAATATTCAGCGATAAACGGTTACAACAGAACCATCTGTAGAGTTTTTCTAGTTCCTGAGACATAATATTAATAGCTTGTAGAAGGTCTTTATGCGAGTATAATGTACTCGTGTCATCAGCAAATAGTATGATTTTCAACACATCAGAGACATTACTGATGTCATTAATGTAAATAAGGAAGAGAATTGGTCCCAGAATTGAACCTTGAGGCACGCCACAAGAAATGGACATAGGTTCAGAAGAGATTCCATTGAATGTTACCGCCTGAGTTCTGTCTGCTAAGTAGCTTCTAAACCAGTCATTCGAAACACCTCGAAAACCATAATGATCTAATTTAGACAGGAGAATATCATGATTTACTGTATCAAATGCTTTGGAAAGATCCAAAAAAGTCACGATACTATGGTTTTTGGATTCTTTTGCAGTAACAAGATCATCGTACAATGAACAGGCTGCAAGAGATGTAGAGTGATTAGGCCGAAATCCATATTGATTGTCAGAGAGTATATTATTTGAATCTAGGAAATCCATAACCATTGAGACAGCGAGCTTTTCGAGTATTTTGCTAAAACATGGCAGGACGGATACTGGTCTGTAGTTTGAGAAGGTAGATGGGTCTCCAGATTTATAGATGGGCGTTATCTTAGCAAATTTGTATAAGTTTGGTACGGCACCAGAGGTAAATGAAAGATTCGTGATAAACGATAGAGGAGCAGAAATATAGTCAGGCAAGCTTAACCAGCGAAGTTCGAATACCATCCCGGCCTGGTGCCGTTGATTTGAGATTCAAAATTGTTTGTTTGACATCCTCTGGTGTAATAGCCGAGAATTTGAAGTTGTTGTGCGTACGATTGTTCAAATAATCTTTAAAATTTGTAGTAGTATTCGGTATATGGGAGTCTAAATCGGTAGCTACAGAGCTGAAATACTCGTTGAATTTTGTGGCAATTTCTGCACTATCAGATAATTCCTGTCCGTTATAATTGAAAACTATCGGCGATTTGATAGTTTTTTTCCGGTTCATCAATTGATTCAGAACTTTCCACGCACTTTTTATATCATTATTACTCGCATTGAATTTATCATGGAAGTAGATCTTCCTAGAGAGTCGAATAGTATTGTTTAATTTAATTTCTATATTGGTTGTGGACTTCGTCATCTGAAGTGACTAAATATAACCGATACAATCTGTTTTTCTCGTGTATAGAGTTTAATATACCAGTGGAAATCCATGGTTTAATTATTTTCCTTTTTGAAGATTTAACGGTTACAAGAGGGAAACAGTCGTCGTAAATATCAGAAAACAGTGCAAGGAATATAGAGAGAGCCGTATCTGTATCATTTTCAGCATTCATAACATCTTCCCAGTTACAATTTTTGATTCTCTGAATAAACACTTCTGTTTGTTCTGGAGAGATCTTGCGAAAAGTTATATTTTGATCAGGTGAACTTACGGTTGCTTCTGATTTTAAAATATGGAATATAGGGAAATGATCGGTAATATCTGTAAGAAAAATACCCGATAACAAATTATTCTCATGAAAGTTAATAAATATATTATCTATTAATGTTGCTGATCGAGCTCTGATTCTTGTTGGTTTCGTAATTTGAGGGAAAAAATAGTGAGATTTCAATATATCCAGGAATTCTCGAGAAGGACCGTGGCTATCAGTTTTAAATAGATCAATGTTAAAGTCACCCATTAACACACTTCTGTTTTTATCAATATCAGAAGAGTTTAGAATTTCCAATAGATGATTGTTTAGTTGAGACACATTTTTACCTGGGGGCCGATAAAATATACCTACAATATATTTGACATTGTCTAGCTTAATTTCAACAAACAGAGACTCAAAGTCACCATTCTTGTCTCTGAACGATAAATCTTCGCGTATACATGACAGGTTTGTATATTTTCGTTAACATACAGAATTACTCCGCCTCCCCTTCTATTAGATCTTGATGACGGAAATGGCTTATATCCCGGTATGTCAAAAAGAAGCTCAGTTGAAGGATTAAGCCAGCTTTCAGAAAAACCTAGTACAGAAAATTGGTGATTTAAATTGTGGAGAAAACCTGTTATTTCGGAAAAATGTTTGTTAAAACTTCTAGCATTGAAGTGCACGAAAGATAATTGATCACATTTGTGTTGAAGACAAGTTTCTTCACAAAAAGACGTTTCCGTGTAGTAGTTTGATTGATGAATGTCAATATTTTTCCAGTGTGATATTTCATATTCGTTGTCATCGGTTACTGATTTACTGTGTTCAATGTCGTTTAATTCAACGGGGTTAAAACACATATCCTCTATAAATTCAAGCGACAGAGTGTCAGAATATCTAGTTTCATTTATAGGTTTCGGAATTTCGTCATCGAAAAAAGGAAGTGATGCTAGAAGGTTCGTGAGTGGAACTCCCTCTGTATCTGTGTAATTATCCATATTTCCTGATGATATCGGGTAGACTGAACTGACCAATTTTCACGGCACAGGAGGAATACATAACAACAGGTGAGTCAATATAAACACATTCAAATATTTGATGAGAATTAACATATGTACAATAAAAAAAGAAAAATATGTCAAACATGAACTTTAGCATGTTGACATATAGCCAAAGCATTGGACGAGCCACTGGCTCCTGCATTAGAACCTGTTAACATTATAAAGTACATGCACAATAATATGTGTATTATATATGTGTCATATATTCGTCACGATCAATGTATAGTGTCATACGAAATAGAAAATATGTGACAAATCGCATTATAACTTTTTATACAGTTTATAACATACTGAAACATTTAATTAAGTAGAAGTATTAACAGTGACACAGAGAAGCATATACAAATGTGCATGGTAATATGACGTCACAAATGCCTGTATTAATAAATTGTTCTAAACATATTTTATATCATACACTGATAATAGAACTCTATCCATATGGTCAAAGGGAGGTAAGTCACTGCTATATTTTTGACGGAGATTTCATTACCAGAGCAGGTAAGGTACCATACACAATGTACATGTTATACTTAAATTTACCAGGACTGGAATGTTTTACATAACACCATACACACAGTACGAATTCCTTAAATAGAATACGTCATATAATTCAACCATACCATGATTATAAATTGGATCAGTACTATACTTCATAATCATGTTTGATCCTGACATGCTAATGAGATATGTATTGATTATTTCATTTTAAGATACACAATATACATGTTATACAATTAAATAAATTCCTCAAACACAACACAAGTACTATACATATGTTGATTGCTCATGTGAAGTCACAATAAGTTTCGACAAAGAGGTACACAAAGTTTATCAGGAGTTGATATGGATTAGTGTGATAAATTTCATCTTCAGTGATCGCACCAAAAACAAAATCGCGATAAAATACCTCACGAATATCTTGTAGTAAGAATTTAAATGTGAACAACGCAATTTATGTCATTGTTCTAAATATATTTTATATTTTATGTGGATAATAGGACACTATCATATTGCCAAAGGGAGATAAGTAACTGATTGACATATATTTGATTGAGTTGTCTATATTAACAATTGTTAATAATTAAGTTGAATTTCATGTTTGGATGGAGTCACCTTCACTAAAACATTGTAATTCTGGAAGTTTTAGCATATAGTTTTGAGGTTATAGGCCAGTGTTTTATCAGTACATATTTCAACCATGCCAAGACATTAAGACATATCAAACCTTGAAATCATGAACATGATCACTAATTTTCATAAATAAAGTTGCATATCATGTAATGAATCTACTCCACTCAGCATAATATTTGTTGGTTCTGACATGCTGATGTGTAATGTATAGATTATTCAATGTTAAAATGCACATAGCTCAGATGCAATCAACAAGGTAGGTAAGGTACCATACACAATGTACATGTCATACAATTAAATAAATTTACCAGGATCACACCAAAAACAAAATCATGATAAAATATCACACAGATATATTGTACCAATGGATGAAATGTGGATATTGCACTTTGTGGCATTGTTTTAACTGTCTAAATGCATTTACATTTATTTTGCCAATAGGACCTCACCCAAACGGTCAAAGGGAGGTAATTAAGTTTTAGCATATAGTTTTGAGATTATAGGCCAGTGTTTTATCAGTACATATTTCAACCATGCCAAGACATTAAGACATTATCAAACCTTGGATCATGAACATGATCACTAATTTTCATAAATAAAATTGCATATCATGTAATGAATCTACTCCACTTAGCATAATATTTGTTGGTTCTGACATGCTGATGTGTAATGTATAGAATATTCAATGTTAAAATGCACATAGCTCAGATGCAATCAACAAGGTAGGTAAGGTACCATACACAATGTACATGTCATACAATTAAATAAATTTACCAGGATCACACCAAAAACAAAATCATGATAAAATATCACACAGATAGATTGTAACAATAGATGAAATGTGGATATTGCACTTTGTGGCATTGTTTTAACTGTCTAAATGCATTTTGCCAATAGGACCTCACCCAAACGGTCAAAGGGAGGTAAGTATCTGATTGCACATGATGTTTATTGAGATGAGATGACAAAACAAGGCGTTTTTGAAAGCATAATCACAATTGTTTAGTCACAAGTGTGTTGAATTTCACGTTCGAATGAGTCGCATATGATATTGTATAATTTAGAAATTTATATCCAATATCTATGCATGAGATTACATGTCAGTTTTTTCCCCCACTAAATATATCAACTATACCTTTACAGGCATGTTTCTTGTGTAATATAACACAGAGACAGAATCATGATAAAATATCACACAAACATATTGTAGTAATAAATAAAACGTGGATATTGCACATTGTGGTATTTTTCTAGATGTCATTTGATAATAGTGTCATACCCAAGTAGTCATATGTTAGAATGCACAAGATACCATACACAATGAACATGTCATACAGTTAGACAAATTTACCAGGACTGGAATATTTTAAATAACAACATACACACAGTAAGAATCTCATACATAACTTAAGCCACACGAGTCAAGACTAGACCGGACTTTAACAAGCCATTCATAAAAGATTCATAAATATTTTTTTCAAACATCAATTTAATAATATTGTACATTTTGGAAGAATATTTTTTCATTATCAGCACTAGCGAGTCTGGCCCCAAAAGAGATGATCTTAACATCGACAATTGGCTGTAGATTTGTTCTACTAAGCTCACAATAATCTATTACAGTCGGGGTAGATTTTTTTACTTTTAAAATATATTTACAATCCCCACATCTCACCACCATAATGTATTATTGGTACAACAGTCCTATCAAACAATTATAATATTAAATCAATGGGTAGGCCTAATTTCTTTCCTTCATGCAATTTTTTTACTAATTTTACAGAACTAGGGGAGAAAACTCTAGCTCTACACAACTGATTCCCTAGGGGAGACAACTGCGACAACAACCGTGATAAGTAGACAAAGCTCAATATATTAAAATAGGTCAAATGTAATAAAGAAACTGTGGCCTTGGTCTATTCTTCAATTATATCTTCAATCAAAGTTAGAACGTACATTAAACCAATGGGTAGGCCTAATTTCTTTCCTTTATGCATTTTTTTTTACTAATTTTACAGAACTAGGGGAGACAACTCTAGCTCTATACAACTGATTCCCTAGGGGAGACAACTGCGACAACAACCGTGATAAGCAGACAAAGCTCAATATGTCAAAATAGGTCAAATGTAATAAAGAAACTGTGGTCTTGAGCTATTCTCCAATTATATCTTCTATCAAAATTTAGAACGTATTGAATCAAGTTTTCAAATTATCGTGCTAACAGGAAAACGTGATACACAGGCACGCAAACAAACACGAACAAACAGGGATTCTATACCCCCAACCGGGTCTGGTGAGGATAATAACTGATAGCCCTAATGGCACAAAATATTTCATACCCATATCCCTATAAAAATGAAGATCGCCTTCTCTCTCATGGATTTTAAGACAAGAGAGATAATTATGATTTCGACATCGTAAACTAGAAACTAGTATTTCAGAGGGAAACCAAAGCTTAGGTATTTTTTATTTTATTTTTCTTTTATTATTATTTTTTTTATTTTTTTTTTTATTTTTTTTATTTCTTTTTCATTTTACTACGGAAGCGGAGCAGTATATTGACTTCAAGAAGGCCCCTTAGATTTATGCCTAGAAAGTTTTACTCGATCAGGCGGTCAGTTCGACAGTTATGTGGAGCATGCGAACGCTAATGCAGTCAAACGTGTGGCGTAATGGTTCATAAGATAGTGGAGTCAATTTCACGATTCCACGCTGTCAAACAACGGCAAACATTGCCTACTTTATAGATGTCAGTCGCCAAAAGAAGTTAAAAGCATCGTCAACGGGCGAACAAAAGTTGAATAAATATTGGAACTGTCCAGTAAATGAATAGGTATATATCCTCTAGTCCCCAAACTTGGGCAAACTTGTGGGTCTCACTTTGGGGACCTTTTGCTGGGAGCTTTGTTGAAGAAGACCTACCCAAAAATGGACAATCAGTATACGTGATTTCATCGAAGAAGACACCGCCTTGGTCACGTGAGAATGATCCAGCAATTGATTGATACTTGATAACCTTAAATACATTTCATGAATACGGAGATTTTAGACGAAAACACTGGATACTGAGGACAATGGACATAAAGGGAAACTTTATCATTCAACGATATTTCTTTTTACACTCCCTCTCGAACAAGACGTATATCTATTTCAGCAGGTCGGGGCCGTTAATTCAGACGGAGATTTATACACAAACAGGGGAGGGGACAATAAGACGGGAAAGAGTTCGTGAAGTCTTCAATGGGACTAAATATAGTACTCACAAGCCCGTTACGATGAAAAGAAAAGCGAAGAATAGGGGAGGACACACAGTTAATTTAAATTCAGTATTTATACTTGTGCGTGAAAAGAGCAAAGGTTTGCGGTCAAGGGCCAGCATATCTTTAAAACGCATTCCCCAGTTGGCACCTCTGAACGAATCTGAAAAGGATATATATTACATATTGGCTAGTTTGCAGAAATTGCTCGCTGCAGGATGGACGATTTAATGAGATTATAGAAACAGTGGGCATGATAGCAACGGAGTTCTCTGAATTATGCTCAAGCCTACATAACATTAATCTTTTCGACGATGTCCAATGTGATTACAATTGCATCACAGGTAAGTACCGGTACCTTCTTACTTCCCTTCTTTCAACTTTTTTTCAAGTTTTTTTGCTCAAATGTCTTCAGAACAGACCTCGGGTTTAGGTTCGGATACACGTGGCAACAATCTGCGCAACAAAGCTCGGGGCAATTAATGTGCAATTTTCAGTTACGCTGCATCAGTTTTGATAACCCACATTTTAAGCAACTGTTCGTCATTTCTTATACGGTACATCCCTTGTGAGCGAATTTGGCTGACAAAGATATACGGACAGTTTTATAATGGAGGAAAATAGAATAAACCTTTACTTCGACTTTGATCAACTGCTCCACAACTGGTAGAATGGCACAACTCGTGAAACATGTGCTACATTTTGTTGCTTATCAGTTGCAGATTATCTGCCTTTAGAGTATTCATGGCTGTGTTCCCTGTGACACATTCCATAAAATAAGATGGCTTCTTGATGAGCACTATGTGCATAGAATTGTAAGCACATGGGTTTGGGCATCGGAGGGCGATATAAATATTTTTTTATCAAATTGATTTACGCAGTCAAAATGATAGAGATTCATTCAAAATCCGCACAACTCATATCAGGGATTTTAGCCATTTCCTGAATTTCACTATTTTCAGGAAATTTGTCCTGGATTTCAATCTAAATTTCCGGGAAAAAAAACTACAGCTGTTCTTGTTTGGCCTGAACCACTGAATAACAGAACCACTGAATAACTTTGAAATCATGATAATATCATCAAATCACATTATTATATATACCTTAGGAGTGTCGGACTAGATCTCATCGCAAAATACTTCATCGAAATAATTTGGTTAAACTTCTGGTTATTATACAACGAAGTGGCACTATAGGAATATGCCTAAATTACGACAGAAGCAAATTTTTCAGAAGCCATATAAATCCTCAATTTTGTTATTAAAGACGACGATCGACTAATCACCTCTAGTGGAGAGTGTTTTCCGTCACAATGTATACGTGCGTCTTCATGATTTAACGTTTGATGTTAAATTCGAGTCCACATTATTTCATCCTTCTTTAAGATGAACAGTATATAATCTGCGGGCGTAGTTTTGTCGGTACACCGTTGGAATATCCCCAAGTCCCGTTCCGGTTCAATTACTCTCTTTATCACCCTAAAAATTCATGAATATAATTTCCTGGTCGCTTCGTATGTAAACCTCTCGAATCTTTTCTTAAGTTGAAGGATATTCTAATTCATTGTTAGATTTTCTCTTCACAGAAATATATGTCATTGAGTTAAATTCCTTAGTCCACACCGGTTCATTTCCCCCCAATTTCTCTATATTATTATTTCTAAGTTTCTACTAGCCCCTGAAAAACGAAATGCAAATATTTCTATTCACCCATGGCGATCTCAATGCGAAAAGCCTTTGAAGGAACTTTTTAACATTTGTATTAGGAGATTTCTGTCAAACAGTATATTAAAACGCACCCATGATGTTGGTCCAACAATACATTTAAAACCAGTTTAAATACGGACGAGCTATATCACTACAAAAGATTTAATATCTCTCATTATAGATAAAGTCACGTAAGTGATATATCATTTTCAAATTAATCCAGTTTTGACGATGTTTTTCAGAAGTTTGACAGCTCCTGGGCTTTCCATTTGTATATTATTCTTCACTTTGAACTTGAAAATATATATCTCAAAAGAATCGACCTTGATCATAAGAGTAAATACATCAAATATCGCTAAATTAATTCATAATGATATAGCGCGACGTAATCTTCTTCTTTATTATTCGGGACCGATGTCATCTACGGTGTTAACGGCATATCATCGTAGATAACATCAGTATGATCTGGTTTAAACATGTGCTGTCTAAATTGTTTCGGGAAACTCTTTTACATTTTACGTTCTCTCGTAATCAGAGTGCGGAATTGTTGAGATATCTTACTGTATGAGGTATACAATCTGATGGTATATATGACAGTAGTAGGTATACAATCTGATGGTATATCTGACAGTAGGAGGTATACAGTGTGATGGTATATCTGACAGTAGGACGTATTCAATCCGATGATATATCTGACAGTAGGAGTTATACAGTGTGATGGTATATCTGACAGTAGGACGTATTCAATCCGATGGTATATCTGACAGTATAGGAGATATACAGTGTGATGGTATATTTGAAAGTAGGAGCTATACATTTTGATGGTATGTCGGACTGTAGGTGGTACACAATCTGATGGTATATCTGAGATTATGAATTATACAATAGTATGGTATATTTGGCAGTAGGAGGTATACAATCTGATGGTATATCTGACAGTAGGAGGTATTCAATCTGATTATATATCAGACAGTAGGAGGTATAGAATCTGATGGTATATCCGACTGTTGGTCGTATACAATCTGATGGTATATCTGACAGTAGGAGGTATACAATCTGATTATATATCAGACAGTAGGAGGTATACAATCTGATGGTATATCCGACTGTTGGTCGTATACAATCTGATGGTATATCTGAGAGTATGAGATATACAATCTAATGGTATATCTGACAGTAGAAGCTATACAATTTGATGGTATATCTGACACTAGAAGGGAAACAACCTGACGGTATATCTGACAGTAAGAGCTATACAATCTGATCGTATATATGACAGTAGCAGCTATACAATCTGATCGTATATCTGACAGTAGTAGGTGAATAATCTGATGGTATATCTGACAGTAGGGGGTACACAATCTTATGGTATATCGGGCTGTACGTGGTGTACAATCTGATGATATATCTGAGAGTAGGAGGTATATAATCTGATGGTATATCTGACAGTAGGAGATATACAATCTGATGGTATATCTGACAGTAGGAGGTATACAATCTGATGGTATATCTGACAGTAGGACGTATACATTCTGATGGTATATCTGACAGTAGGACGTATACATTCTGATGGTATATCTGACAGTAGGACGTATACAATCTGATGATATATCTGACAGTAGGAGGTATACAATCTGATGGTATATCTGACAGTAGGAGGTATACAATCTGATGGTATATCTGACAGTAGGAGATATACAATCTGATGGTATATCTGACAGTAGGATGTATACAATCTAATGGTATATCTGACAGTAGAAGGTATACAATCTGATGGTATATCTGACAGTAGGAGGTATACAATCTGATGGTATATATGACAGTAGGAGGTATACAATCTGATGGTATATCTGACAGTAGGACGTATACAATCTGATGGTATATCTGACAGTAGGAGGTATACAATCTGATGGTATATCTGACAGTAGGAGGTATACAATCTGATGGTATATCTGAAAGTAGGAGGTATATAATCTGATGGTATATCTGACAGTAGGTGGTATACAATCTGATGGTATATCTGACAGTAGGAGGTATACAATCTGATGGTATATCTGACAGTGGGAGATATACAATCTGAAGGTATATCTGACAGTAGGAGGTATACAATCTGATGGTATATCTGACAGTAGGAGGTATACAATCTGATGGTATATCTGACAGTAGGAAGTATACAATCTGCTGGAAAATCTGACAGTAGGAGGTTTACAGTCTGATGGTATATCTGACAGTAGGAGATATACAATCTGATGGTATATCTGACAGTAGGAGGTATACAATCTGATTTTATATATGACAATAGGATGTCTACAATGTATTCATGGCATGAGAATGAACTCTTAACTATTGTAACATATAAGTATTATTATTTGGTGATGCTCCGTGAAAGGAATAAAAAACAATCCAACTGGCATCTGACGTCGTCATTTTAGGCTTTTATCAGCTTTAATGGTCTGGGACCGAGGTACCGATTGCATGTCTGATTTTGCGAAGACATAGGGCCGCTGATCTATCAGCTTTAACGCCTGTTATGAATCAGGATTATATATTGGGTGTGTGAGTTGGCGAGGAGCCTGGATTATATACTGGATGTGGGAGTTAACGAGGAGCCAGGATTATATACTGGATGAGAGGATTTAGCGAGGAGCCAGGATTATATACTGGATGTGGGATTGTGAGGAGCCAGGATTATATACTGGATGTGGCAGTTATCGAGGAGCCAGGATTATATACTGGATGTGGAAGTTAGTAAGGAGCCAGGATTATATACTGGATGTGAGAGTTGACGAGGATCCAGGATTATATACTGGATGTGGGAGTTGACGAGGAACCAGAATTATATACTGGATGTGGGAGTTAGCGAGGAGCCAGGATTATATACTGGATGTGAGAGTTGACGAGGATCCAGGATTATATACTGAATGTGGTAGTTAACGAGAAGCCAGGATTATATACTCGATGTGAGAGTTAGCGTGGGGCCAGGATTATATACTGGACGTGCGAGTTGGCGAGGAGCCAGGATTATATACTGAATGTGGGAGTTATATACTGGATGTGGGAGTTAGCGAGGAGCCATGATTATATACTGGATGTGGGAGTTGGCGAGGAACCGGGATTATATACTGAATGTGGGAGTTTACGAGGAGCCAGGATTATATACTGGATGTGGGAGTTAGCGAGAGGCCAGGATTATATACTGGATGTGGGAGTTGGCGAGGAGCCAGAATTATATCCTGACTGTGGGAGTTATCGAGTAACCGGAATTGTCATTAACGCATTTGGGTTGTCTATTGTTTGTCAAAAAATTCTAAAATGGAAGAGGATGGCCTACTTAACGCCTGATCCAACACCTAACTCGAGACTTAGTTCGGTCCATAGATCAAGGTTTGTGGGTGTGCTAGATTTCGGCTCTAGGATAATGATTCTGGCCTGTATACTGGATGCCAGATTCGAGTTCGACGATGCATCCGGACTGTATACTGGATTTCAGATTTAATGTCTACGATGCATCAGGACTGTATACTGGATTCCAGATTAATTGTCTAAAATGGAACTGTATCATATAGTAGAAACCTGATTTAGCTGTGAAACGGATTCCGGATGTAAAAGATCCGTATTGTATGCTGGATGTCGAATTTAGTGTGTTCTGTGGATCTGGGCTGTATACTGGATACCGGATTGAACATAGTCTAATGGATCTGGGCTTTATACTGCGTCTCACGTTGGGCACACCGGTTCTCGTCAGATCACCGAATTTAAGCAACGTTGAGCTCGGTCAATACTTGGATGTGTGACCGAGTGCTGTACTGGCTGGGCTGATCAGCGTCCAGGATAACAGGAACTGTGGACACTCTCGTGTTCTGGCACATCGTGATTTGACTGAAAACATGTTGAAAACGACGTTAAATCCCACTCACTCACTCACTCACTCACTCTGGGCTGTATACTGGATACCAGATTGAACAAAGCCTAATAGATCTGAGCTGTATACTGGATACCGGATTGAACATAGCCTAATGGATCTGGGCTGCATAGGCCTACTGGATACCGGATTAAACACAACCTAATGGATGTGGGTTATACATTGGATACCGGATTGAATATAGCCTAATGGATCTGGGCAGTATACTGGATACCGGATTGAACAAAGCCTAATGGATCTGGGCTGTATAGGCCTACTGGATACCGAATTGAACGAGCTGTATACTGGATACCGGATTGAACATAGCCTAATGGATCTGGGCTGTATAGGCCTACTGGATACCGGATTGAACATAGCCTAATGGATCTGGGCTGTATAGGTCTACTGGATACCGGATTGAACATAGTCTAATGGATCTAAGCTGTATACTGGATACCGGATTGAACATAGCCTAATGGATCTGGGCTGTATAGGCCTACTGGATACCGCATTGAACATAGCCTAATGGATCTGGGCTGTATAGGCCTACTGGATACCGGATTGAACATAGCCTAATGGGTCTGGGCTGTATAGGCCTTCTGGATACCGGATTGAACATAGCCTAATAGATCGGAGCTGTATATGCCTTCTGGATACCGGATTGAACATAGCCTAATGTATCTGGGCTAGATACCGGATATAACGTCTACAATTTATCTGTACTGCAAATCGCATTTACCCTCAATAACTGATTTGGGAGGTATACTGGATGCTAGGATGGACACATATGGACTGTATCTTGGAAGGATTTGACGCCTACAATGAGCATGGACAGTATACTGTTTGCCAGATTTTTGTCCGTAATGGTGATATACTGTATATATATATTGACTCGTACTGATTATGGATCTTTAGGATACGCTCAAACTAAATACAGTCGATGTACCATGTGGTCTGCTGAATATTTCTGCCGAACATGAAGGCCCTATCCATCATACTCTATATGCCAGTAGACTATCAGTCAGCTATTCATGGCAGCACCCCCAAATGGCGGAAGTGGAGCCTAGTTACGTCATCGTGTAGGACATGACGAGTGTTGCATATGCTCCAAATATGAAGGCCAACCCCCATAGAGATATGGGTCAGAAGGCTATTCAGGTTCCAAATAATCATTGGTTCGCTCAATGTCTGACTGAATTTTGAACTGTGAACTGCTGTCCAAATAAGCTGACGAGTTGCTACTCAAACCCGTGGTCTACATTTAGCATCAAAGAAAATACAAATGATGAATTCAATTCTCCCGAGTTTAATTGCCGAAATTTCGTCGAATACAAACAGTTTTCCGTGATCATCCATTTTCGACAACCTTTACTGTGCAGTCTTTACAGAATGATGTAGTTCATCTTGCGAGCACGTAGTTGACCTCAGCTGTATTTAAACAATGGCAAGCGACAGATCCCACATTCAATATTCAACCGTCGTCCATAAAAGAATTCCAGCGGACAATAATCGAAAGACCTTTTCGTATGACAGTTAGCACCAATTCCGAATGTGTATGAAATAAAAATAATTAAAAGACAAGATGGTTTCCCACAAGAGAGAAGCGGTTACAATTTTCAATGATGTCATCAAGAGGCTGACATGTTCTATGCATAACATCCTAATCATTATTCTTTATCCAACAGAAGTTGTTTCGAGAGTATGTATATCAGTCACACTTTGATTGTGACTGTTCATTTGTACACCATGGAGATGCAAAACAACTGATATTCAATCCCCGGGTTAAGCGGAAGCAGACACAGGTTACGAAACGTAGCGCCAGAGATCTTGCACGCTACGATCGTATTTTGCCGTCAATGAACGATATTTATCACAGAATTTTAGAAACTTAGAACGGAGGCGTTTTGTGGTAAAGCCCTGTTTGACAAGTTTCTGCAGTAATTTTCTGTGGCGTTCATTAAAATCGTCACAGCTTTCACATGATCCAGCGAATGCTACCAACGAGATATGTACTAGTATACGCCGTATGCAGTTTCTATTGCTATCCAGAAATGAGTAGTTAACTATGTCAAAATTGTAATCGTCTCTCTTGTCATAGAATCGACGGGAGATAAATCCCTGATCATTCTTGTGAAGGTATAGGTTCAAATACGATGTTCCATCTGGGCTAAAAAGGTAAAGCATCATCCTATACATGTACTTTAACAACACCATCTAAACTAAATCGAAAATGCAATAGGGAGTTACCCTAAAAAAATAGTTTTGGTATTTCGTAACATAGATACAGATGGGTAAAAAAAACTGAGGACAAAAATACACATCTGTGGACATTTTTGTTCTCCCATATGCCCACCAGTTCTATCCCCTCATAAAACCTGTTCCAGTTCTCACGATAATTGAACCCCTACACGAACCTATAGAACCCGGAGAAAATGAGGTCCAAACAAGAAGAACACTGAAGAGTAAAGCATTTCCCCATTCCCGTTCTTTTGACGTTGTCACGATTTCATTCACATCCTCCACTTTCTCTCTGTATGTGTATTTGGTTCCTCAAGTTTCATGTCAGTCGATTAACAGTGTGTGATCACATACATTCATTTGGTAAGGACATTGTCCACCACCGTATAGCCTTCTCATTACAGAGGAAAATAAAGAATTGTCCCAGTCCTGGAATGCGGCTTATACATAAACTATAGCGGGTACCGGTATATTTCACTAGTTCATACGCTAGTCTACACTCATCCTCGCTATACTAATCCCTGATACAGCTGAATTTTCGGTCAAAGGAACCCGTCATATTTCCTATTTACGACCGCATTACCATAAATTTGAACTGGAGCGATATGCAAGAGGTGGGAAAAATTGACGACGTCTGGCGACCAAAAAGCAACCATATTACTCTACAGGAAATAATTTGTCGACACCCAACATTCATACCCGAGAATACGGAGGAATCTCGGACGTAGCCTTAGTATCTTAGCCACGCTTTTATTGCAGCTGTTCATGTTGAGACTATGAAGTATCCACACGGCTCTTAGCATCGGCTTAAGCGGAATTAGATACGCTACCTCGGGAGCTGTGACGACAGATCAGCTCAAACAACTCATCTGATGGTAAAGGATGAGCATTATGGACGTCTGATGGCGCAAACGCCTTAACATGGGGAAACCTGGTAAATGAAAGAATACCTAGGAAAACTAACCTGTAAAATCAGCTAATTACCTAAATATCATTTCTAATATAAATTTTAAAAAATAATGGGACAGTGGATGCCGATCTTTTCCTGTATCGCTCAGAAGTTGTGTACCCCCCCCCCCTCCCCCCTTTTGACAGGGTGGCGGGTGCGATTTGAAATAATAGAGGTCATTTCCAAAATCGTGTAGAAAATCCAGGATTTAGAGCTAACTAATTATGGAAACATTTTTAAATATTGCGAACACAGCTTCCGTGGTGTGCTATTTTATCAGTCAACTTCGGTCAATATCAGCCAATTAGGTGGCATCTTGACATTTAGTCCGTATAGCTACTGAAATGCCCACTCTGCGATCTGATTGGCTGAAACAGTGAAACTGATACCGATAGCCTTTGCGACTCTCGATCCCACAAGTAAGTGAATCCAACCAATGAACGAGGAAGCACGCGTGCTCCATTGCTGCAGTAAAGTAGGTCGCCGGGTTAAATTCAACTCAAATATCGATCGAACTATCGCGAGTTAACTGTAGCAAAAAATCTACAAGCATGCACTATTAATATAGTATTAATTTCCGTCAACAGTAGACGTAGATTTTAATTATTGTTGGAATCAATGGAAAACTATATAGAAATCTAACAAAATATACTTTAACATTAAAGTATATCAATATTAAGCCAAGTTGAAATTCCAGTTGAGACTCGCCGCCATGACAGTTTTGATGGCTGTTACTCTACACTATGAAGCATGTATTTTCCACGGAAAAAAATAAATTTCAAAAAATTGGTACATTTCATTTCAGTGTTTTATTTGGAATGTATTCAACGATATCGGCACAATTGTGATTTGAAACTTATGCCCCCTGTTAAATATAGCAGCGCATGCTGTTTTCACCCCTTGAGCCAACAGAACTGTCATGATGACATAACCTCAGCTGGAACTCCGATCTGGCTCATTAGAGTTGGTAAATAAGTTCACACGTTCCGACATATAAGCAATATACGAGATTATAAATAGGCCTGTGAATTCGTTGTCACCCTGAACAATCTCAGGGTAAATCCGCCATCTGGTATTTACCTTGATGGGTGAAGATAGTCTACACTCCATTTGCCGGTTACCCTTTCGTTGCGCATTCGCGACCGCTCAGCCGATTCGAGTCATCTGACCTTGCGCATTAATGGTGTAGGAATTTTACAGCTCTCGGCTGTAAACCGTGATCCACCAGATGTGTGGCACAGCACACATTGAAGGATGTGTGTTCGCTCACATATAGTTCTCGGGTTTCTCTCCGTTATAAGTGATTAAAATCAATTGGAAACTCCCTTTGATTCTGCCCCCGAAAGATCCCGTCTACTTTGAGATGGGTTTTTTTTATGCTGGCTTTTCTCCATAGACCGACATTTCGTGATTCTACGGAAATCCTACAGCTGACAAGGGCTGTTCGGAGTTTGGGCGGGATGCTGTGAAAGCAGTTGGATTCCTACCAGTGCAGTCACTATACCCTACATTATAGTACGAGACAGTGCCGAGTGAGTTGAGTCACATTTCGGCGCAGAACCAGTGAGTTTCACCGGGCAATGTATATAGAATGGATTAATATCATCGGGCAGCCCCCTCTTCATTTTCAATAGTGACCCACTCTGCCAGACCGCCAGTATGGAACACGTATGCTAAAGAGGCTCCAGACCCAACCTCCCCACAGCACATGCCCCTTTACCGGCTCACTCCACTACCGTGAGCTCCCCACAGCGCATGCTCCGTTTCACAGGCTCACTCCACTCAACCTCCCCACAGCGCATGCTCCATTTCGCAGGCTCCAATAACATCCCTGCCTCCAATAGCGGAAGTTGACCTTTACTACGTTGCTATGACGTATAGGGGAAACCAACCAACGCACGGTTCAGTTTGAATCCGACCAAACGACTCCTTTAGTGTTGCACATGAGCGAACTACTTTTCATATGCTCTGTCCAGATAAACAGGGAAAATTATCTCCAGATAATTCTTTTTAACGCTAGGTCAACGGAGGTATTATGCAGACTTGAAAAGTAATCAAAATTTTCGTTAAACATCTATTTTACGAGATAAACAGGGAAAATTATCTCCAGATTTTTCTTTTCATCGCTAGGTCAACAAAGGTATAATGCAGAATTGAAAAGTAATCGGAATATTCGACTATAGTTTACTATATATGATGTCACTTCCGGTGGTGTGCTGCTCGGGCGGGAATCCTGTCCAAAAATCTGACTGGAGACAGGGTTATTATCATACCCTAGTGAGGTGGTTGGTCCAGGCTATTCGTAAAATAAACGGTCAGGGTTTTGTTATTCTTCGAACAGAGGTAGCTAAACCCCCAACATTCAAAAGGACCTAGTATCTTTAGATGGGTAAATGACCCCAGGCCAGGTGCAAAACAGAAATACCTAAATGAAATACTTCCACTACAAGAAAATGTTCAATTGGCATGATATACAATATAATATTGTATACTTAGAAAAATTTCAAGCCACGGGGTCTCATGATTCTCGAGTAACAGGGCCGTGAAATAGTGCATTCGTGCAAAATAGTTGATTCTGATGTGACAACAATTCTTATTGTTCTCTCTAAACATATGAAGATAAACGATAACCAGAAGCAGATTTGGTCTACGACTACGTATTGGAACAGCGAGTATGCTGTATCAATCTGGTTCTAGTTATCGTTCATCTTCATATGTTTATAGAAAGAAATGTGAGGCGTTTTTGCCTCAAAATTGGCGATTTCGCACGAATGCACTACTTCACGGCCATGTTATTCGAAAATGATGAGACTCGGTGCCTTGAAACTTTTCTGAGTGTACAATCTAATATTGTACTTCATACCAACTGAACAATTTCTTGTTTATGCAATATTTATTTTTGGCACTTTTACCGCATCTGTTCTGGGGCTATTTACCCATCCAAACATACATGGTCCTTTACTCAGTCATGGTCAGCAGTCTTATTTTTGCATAATTTGTGATTTTTTTTTATGACCTATACTCTATAATGCATGGTGTTAGACAGGAATTCCGTGTATATTTTCATAGAAGGCGCACATATTTCCTGAGAAGTTAACAGTCATTTTCTCAAGACATTTTCCGGATTAAGGCTAAATCTATAAATCGATTAAATATTGAGGGTCACCAGGCATTCCTCAGACAGAAGGGTTCAGAAATGGTCAGCAATGGTCATCGAGCAAAACGTCCATAAAAACCAAGTCAGTTTGCTAGCGTTTCTTCTTCGTCACAATATAATTACCTTGGATTTTGTAGAACACATTATCAATATTTAAAATTCTCTCACAACTTCTCTGTTTCCAGTTCATATCCTTTTCCTAGATTCGCTTTTCCAAAATATTCCCATCATGGTAACTGTACAGGAACATAGGCAGTATACCTAAAATAAGATTCACCTGCAAAAAAACTATTCTTGGGGACATTTGATATCTGACATAATTCTCTCGCACGTACACTGTAAAAACGGCCAATTTCAGGGAGTAAATGTTCAACCTGTTATCAGTTCAACGTTGAACCAATTTTTAATGACAGTAAACGTTTACCCGGAATCTGGTTGAACGTTTTCAGTTCGAATTCAAGCATATATTGATACTTGCATGGAGGTAAACGTTGAACCTGTTATTGGTTCTTCTTTCAACCTATAACTGGTTCTACGTATAACCACATGATACTAGCTTGGGCGTAAACGTTGAACCTATTATTGGTTCTACGTTCAACCTATAACTGGTTATACGTTCAACCACATGAAACTCCGTGCATGGTAAAACGACACCAACATGACCGAAACAATGGGATATGAATGTCTGAGAACAGGGAGTAATATTCTTATTAATATTAAGTTAAATTCTGCAGACTTTTCCAAATAAACCATGTGGTTATGCTTAAAACTGAATGTCCAAGTCGTTAATAACGCGTGTCGATTTGGGAAACTTCGCTGTTATGCACTTATTTTGATGGCATATTACTATTTTCGCTCATAAAATAGCCTATCAACAGTCAGAAACAATCATAGAAGTTATCAAAAATGAAAGACGTATTACTGTTGTGTGGGTCAAAATTATTCTCGACCGAGTATACGTTCAACTGTTTTTCGGTTCAACGTATTTCCCGCCCTCGTTATTGTTTTTCCCGCGGTGGTCGTCCAAAGAACCACTTTTTGGTTCAACGTTCAACTGGACTATGGTTCAACTGGTCATCGGTTATCGTCCTTCGTTTTATGAAGCGCCACCTACTGGATTGCAGTGTGAGGAGGAGAGAGAACGTGTGGTGTTGTTGGCAGCTTAACAATGAACATTACTCGTCCCGTTACATCTGTTTTCTGGTAAGTAATATGGACAAACAATTGTTTGAACTGAATACGTTACGCACAGATATCTCGTCCCCGTTGCTTTCGCTTTATGTTTTGAAATCGAAGCTGTGTCGAAAACTGGGCTATGCTTCATTGTTCATTCTCCGTTCATTTATTCATTGCGTGAAAGAATTTTGCTGTCTGTTGTCTGTTTTAATATGTCATTGATATAATTTACTGTTACCACTTGGCGGTATTTTGCAATTTCCAATCACTTATTACATTTAGCATGTCGTTTTTCCATACCAGTTGTGGATGAGTGCAATCTAAGGCCCTTACAGGCTATATAATTTCCTATGTATTTCCAAAAAAGAATTAATTAAACTGTCACTATATCTGCATAGGTCAACAGCTATATACATATGGATACCAGTAATTATCAGCCGCGTTGTCCACAAAAATACTTGCAATACGCTTTGTGGCTTGTTGAACTCTAAGGTCCTTGCAAACTAATATGCATTAATCTCCTATTCCAAAAAAAAATTCCTATGCATGTTATAATCCTATAATAATTCAAAACATCTATTAACATTCAGTCACCCCTCAATTTTGCCTGAAATTCTAATCAGTCCAATGAATTTATAATAGTTACATAATGTCGTAAGACTGTATCAAATGTTGGCAACATTTTGTGTCCAATGGGGTAATATCATGTCAACATTGTGTAACTGTTTATCCAGTGATCAAGTGAGAAGTGTGAGAAGTCCAGCTGCCCTAGTGCCTGATCGACGAAGAAGTCATTTTGATGTTTATGAAATACACCATGATGGATGACAAGTAGTACCGGTAAGTGAATACATTACAAGGACACAATCAAAGGAAATTTGAGAAGTCATTGATAAGACTTGATAAATGATACATCATAACTGTACCATGTATTACCACATAACCCCCCACCCCCAGCATGCCCACTACATAACCCCTCCCCCCCACCATGCCCACTACACACACATCCAGTTAGGGGGGAGGGGGGTGTCAAGAGGCAAATGGATGAGATTTACAAACATGCAACATAGGGTGGTAGCTACCAAATTAGTATACTATAATATCCATGTTAGTAATTATGATTTTTTTTCCAATCCAGATAAGGGGGCATGGTGGTAAAGTGTGTGTGTGGGGGAGGAGGGGGGGGGGGTGGTGAAAATATATACTATTTTTATGTGGCAAGACCATGTGGGATTGATTTCATGAGATATTCCCGAGGCAGGGTGGTGGCATGAGAAATTGCCAGGGGTTGCGAGGGGCCGAGTGAGTGAGTGCTTGTCATGAAAATCGGGATATTTCCCCCAACCTTTATGAATAAATTAGTTATATTAGATCTTACTCCATTTAATATTTTCTCCTACAGAAAGTGTAACAGGGAGAAGGTCAGAAAGAAGCCATTTGTTTGAGTCTGACTGTTGGAGGAAGATGAAGGAGGCGACAGTGTATATGGCTCCCACAGAGTGAACATCATCATCTTGTGATGGATTTTATCACGATTGAAGATGTAAGGAATAATCTGTCATTTTCAATGCTAATAATCAGATATATGATGCTCACAAGTGATTTTCGCAAGTGACAAGTAAAAAGAAAACTGACTTGTCGCCTGCGACAACAAAGCCATAAAGTGCCGTTTTTATTTGTAACAGATATATACTTCGCCTAACAAAACAATGTGTGTAGCATAGTTTCCGCAGGCCTCGAAGTTGATAAAATTTATGTGATTTCATGGCCCGTATGACCGATGTCGTTGTTGTGACTGTCGTTTTGAAAACCGCTCTCCTGTGCGCGAAGATAGAAAATAACCATGTGACAAGTCGAGTGATTATGGTACGCGCGATTTCATTAGTCTAATAACTCCATCCAGCCAATCAGCGTAGCTGATAGAATCTGAATGCAGCCTAGCGATAACACGTTTGGTCATGGTGGTTCGGTCATTTTGGTTGAATAGAGCGTTAGTGGCAACTATTCTTCGACAGTAATATGGATCGTTTTCTGAAACGTCGGAATGAAATCCCAGTCACAAGAAGGTAGAACAATCAAGAATTGCTTGCCAAAATTATCCGTCGAAAGAGTGACTCACATGATATTGAAAACATTCTTTCCCTTGTAAAAATACTGGTTCTACTGTCTGTCACAGATAATATATCCGGCGGTATTTCGGAGACAATTGATCGGGGGATATTGAAACTTCACACAGGAAATAAAATAAAAAGTGCTAATTTTATTCCAAAGTATCAAGAAAATCCTTCCAGTAGTTCTCAACAAATCGCGAAAACAGCAATTAGATGGGAGATTTGTAGGTTATTTTTTGACGCCATGACACCAAGTCTGCATGTTATATAACATTGGCAGGTCAATGTCATCGTAGCCCCAAAATAACATGGTAGGTATTGGTGATTTTCGTCAATTCCCAGATTAATTACATATGGGGGAATTTTTTTTTTTAGTTTATATACTGTGTGAAGTTTTAAAGCTGTACGATAAATTTTCTGTGTATTGCAAAACTCGGGGACAAATTACAAAAATCGGCAGACGACGCTGATTATCCTAATTACTTTCCTTCACCTAAGCCAATCAAAATGGTAATTTGTCTGTATACATGGTGTAGTCTGTCTGTCTGTGTATTCTACTACCCAAATAAATACACTAAAAGAATAACAGAACAAAGTCTGAATCTAATTGGTTGTTCTATTTCATGAAAAATTAGAACACGGTTATATAAGGAAGTCAAAACTTGGTAATATTTTGAGACAACTACTGTCAACAAGGTGACAAGTAAAAAAAATAGTCCCTTGTCACCTGGGACAAGTAAAGTTTTACAAACTTTTCAACCCCTGTAGAATGGTACTTACAAATGTAAGCTTATATTGACAGGATAGTGAAGACAAATTATATTGCACAATTCTTTATTTGTTTAATAGGACCAACTGCTTGCAAGAAAGATCAGAGACACGTCACAGTGCGGATCATTACATTACAGGGTTTCGGATGATACATTACAGGGTTTCGGGTGATGGTGGAAGTGTGTGCATTATTTCATAACTTGGACTATGTGAAATAATTGGTCTCTGACATGCCTGCATCACAAGATAATGGCTACCGGTATCATTGGATGTGACAGAAAAGATGAAATGGTAATGTGATGCAACAAATATTCAGGCTAAAGCTGTGGTACCATATTACATATACAATGTAGAAGAGGAACAAAATGGAACTGTGTTGAATCTTCACCATTCCTGAACACCCTTACAAAAAAATCAACCACAATGGCCGGCATACTACTGGTGATAGAAAAGTGACACCATCGTATGCAAACAAAGTCTCATTACTGTGATAGAATGATGAACAATGTGGATATACCTGTAGCCCTCTCATCTGTTGAAGCAGATGGCCCAACATAACACTCTGCAGCTACATGTAGATGAGAAGACAAGGGTGTTGTTTACTATGAATTAACTGTGATGTTGAATACAAGAAAACAATGCAACACTCGATATATCACAAATCATCGATACATGACGAATAATTGACTTCAGATACAAAAGTCAATGTCTGACCACCATTACATGTACTCTGTACAGGAAGGTGGATATAAATTTTTATTTACCATATTATGACTCTGTATGTCCCAGATCATTAATACATTGTGTAATATAATTTGACTCGGGTACATAAGTCACTGTGTGAATTCTGACCACTTATACTCTTTGTAGGAAGGTCTTACACACTTCAACTGTGTATTTAGGTTCCATAACTAAACTTTGATAAAATGCAATTAGCTAGCTCACTCAAACTAAACTGTGATAATGTGCAATTAACTGGCTCTCTCAAATATCCCTGATCAGTGATAGGTTGGACACACATAAACTATGTTAGTATGTCCCATTACTAAACCGTGATAAAATGCAATTAAATAATTCTCTCAATCATCCCAGATCAGTGATGTTAAATACATGTACTCGGAATACATAGGTCGCTGTGTGAAGTCCGATCACCTATACTATGTGTAGGAAGGTTGGACACACATAAACTATGTATATAGGCCCCAACTAATATGTGATAAAATGCAATTAGCTAGCTCACTCAAATCATTGATATTACATGTACTCAGAATACATAGGTCGCTGTGTGAAGTCCGATCACCTATACTATGTGTAGGAAGGTTGGACACACATAAACTATGTATATAGGCCCCAACTAATATGTGATAAAATGCAATTAACTAGCTCACTCAAATCAGTGATATAACATGTACTCAGAATACATAGGTCGCTGTGTGAAGTCCGATCATCTATACTATGTGTAGGAAGGTTGGACACACATAAACTATGTATGTAGGTCCCATAACTAATCTGTGATAAAATGCAATTAACTAGCTCACTCAAATCAGTGATATAACATGTACTCAGAATACATAGGTCGCTGTGTGAAGTCCGATCACCTATACTATGTGTAGGAAGGTTGGACACACATAAACTATGTATGTAGGTCCCATAACTAATCTGTGATAAAATGCAATTAACTAGCTCATTCAAATCATTGATATTACATGTACTCAGAATACATAGGTCGCTGTGTGAAGTCCGATCACCTATACTATGTGTAGGAAGGTTGGACACACATAAACTATGTATGTAGGTCCCATAACTAATCTGTGATAAAATGCAATTAACTAGCTCACTCAAATCAGTGATATAACATGTACTCAGAATACATAGGTCGCTGTGTGAAGTCCGATCACCTATACTATGTGTAGGAAGGTTGGACACACATAAACTATGTATGTAGGTCCCATAACTAATCTGTGATAAAATGCAATTAACTAGCTCACTCAAATCAGTGATATAACATGTACTCAGAATACATAGGTCGCTGTGTGAAGTCTGATCACCTATACTATGTGTAGGAAGGTTGGACACACATAAACTATGTATGTAGGTCCCAAAACTAAACTGTGATAAAATGCAATTAACTTGCTCACTCAAATATTTCAGATCAGTGATATTAACAGACAATTATGCCATATGTATACAGTAATATTTCATCATACAGCAGTAAGCTAAAAAAAGTTAATAATAATCATGATAATCATTTTGCATCTTGAAGTTTTCATTCCTTAGATGAGGAGTGTTATGAGTCTAACATCAGTTGAAAAGGAGGCATCAAACTTATTGTAGGTGGTACCATCTTGGATGTTACTAAACCTCCCCAGACTCCCTTCCCCATTATTGTAACCCCTGTTACTTGTGGTTTCTGTGATTCATGAATTGGTAGAATTCAATGTTTACATATTAGCTTTTCATATCTTTAGTTGTTCATTTGATTGCAAACAGTCTAGTGTTTATTTAGAGCATTCATAAAGTTAGACCGCGGTTCACAGTTCCTTATTCGTCATCCAGCGACTCATAGCCGCACCCCAAGCAGCGCCCCCTGGCGTCAGATTTGGGATACAAATATGCAAAGATATCGATACCACATGAACTCTTGTATATAGATGAAGCTAGGTATTCGTATTGTTAGAAATCAGATCTGTTATTAGATTATATCCGAATATGATTTAAATATATTAATTTTATTTCAATTAGTGTGTATTTGTTGATGTATGTTCTGAAATATCCTTCACTTTCTTACAGGTTGATATACTTTTCACTGATGACTGCTTTTCACTGATGACTGCAAGAAATAACACTGGGATGTAACTTGGTTGCTCATATGGTTCCGATGTATTTGCAAGAATTTAGAATTTAACTAAATCTGCAAATGTACAATTTGCACCACAACAATCCGGTGCAGATTTCATTTAAATCTGCATCTGGATGAACGTTAAACCTTGATGTGGTTGTACGTTTAACCTTGATGTGGTTGTACGTTGAACTTATTTCTGAGAAAACATTGAACCTGAATCTGGTTATACGTTGAACCAGTAATTGGTTATAGGTAACACCAAATTTTGGTTCAGGGTTTTCCATGGTTAAACGTTGAACCAGAAACTGGTTCAGCGTTTACCTTTCAGTTCAACGTTACACCTTTTCGTGGTTGAACGTTTAACCTCATTTCAGTTCAACGTTAAACCTTGATGTGGTTGTACGTTTAACCTTGATGTGGTTGTACGTTGAACCTATTTCTGAGAAAACATTGAACCTGAATCTGGTTATACGTTGAACCAGTAATTGGTTATAGGTAACACCAAATTTTGGTTCAGGGTTTTCCATGGTTAAACGTTGAACCAGAAACTGGTTCAACCTTTACCTTTCAGTTCAATGTTACACCTTTTCGTGGTTGTACGTTTAACCTCATTTCAGTTCAACGTTGAAATTTGCTTGGTGCTACGTTGAACCAGTTTATGGTTGCAACCGAGTTACATCCACTTTATGGTTGAACGTTTACTCAGCGTTTTTACAGTGTATCATCAACATTTTGCATGCCCCGTTATAGTGTGTGCTAAAATTAATGTCAAACTTCAAAATACCGTTTCTTAGAAATTGCCTTGAACTACCTAGGCGTCTTTGCCAACGACCATATTAGACGGTACATGTTAGACTCGGAAAACATGACATTTGCTTGAATTTATTGTTTCGTGCCAGATATTTCATAAATATTTCATATTCTTCTTTCTGTAATGTTTTTTTTATATTTTTTTATAAATATATTTTCTGATACCCTGTAAATAATAACTAATGAAACGTCGATGCTTACATACGGATACGCAGATTTGCTAAGTCATTCCAATATTGCCCAATTCTGTCTTCAAAGGATGTGCGCAACTATAGGTTAGAAAAAAAGCTGAATTATGCTGCAATATACAACAAATCACAAGTTCTGACTTGCCATTTCTCGTCGTCTGTAAAAAAAAAAACGACCTCAGTTCCACTGTGCTTATCCAAGTCGCAGCATGGCTTGTATATGTCATCCCATTATAGACTCATCGACAAGGGGAAATTGATCCGTATGACTCTGGCACGTGACCTACAAGCTGATCGGCCAATCATATGTGGTGAAAGCAGATTAACATAAATTCTATCTTCCGTCGATGATGATTTCAAAATTTAATATAGAGTGTCTGGGTGGCGTCTGGGCGACATAGAGACAAACCACCAACAAAACGTACGACACAGAAGGGGCGTGGCGCGGTGAATTCACGAACACCCTCGAATTTAGACCTCTTTTATTTCGAGACTAGCACGCCGAAGATAAGTGGTGTTACACAAACGAGAATGGTCCTCATATCTTGTCTGTCTGATCAGCTATATAAAGTGGAATTCCATGACACGTATATCCCCACCATGCGTTGTCTTCGAGGAGCATACATTTCCTTATATTCTTTCGGTCATCTGGCGTTGTGCCGTTTTAAGTTATTGGAACCACCTGCATGGTAAATGTAAGTATATTCTCATGAGTCTTTGTCTGTTCGATGTACGTAAATAATAGGTAGATGTTTTAAAATTCTGGAAAAAAAAGTCATTATAGTTAAATGGAATTTTGCTGTAGAACTGTACTTTTGTTACAAGTTTTATGCTATATGATCCACTTTTTGCAATCAAAAGAGACATGCAGAGGGAAGTGTTCTGTTCGTGAATGCAAGTGGATTAAATCTTGGACAAAATCAGGCCATTTTCTTGTGTCCTAGTTTAAAATCGAATTCAGATTGATTTTCATATCCCAGAATAATGCTGACACGTGAAAATACTTATTGTTTTTATATTTTTTTTTATATTTATATCTCACTGATACTTCTAAATATAATGTCATTATAAATTACCACAGCCCCAAATAATAAAGTCATACCGGAAACCATAACCAATATCGGAGGTTATGGAGCCACTTTTACTAATCACTTGCGAAATCTAGCAAAAACTATAATTATAATCTAGGAAAAAAATGGATTTTCTACTCCATGTCGCAATCGATAAACGTCGTCTGGCTGGGCTCGTCTTTAGCAATACTCCTTCCATCCCCACCCCATCCATTATGAACCTAACGTTAATATCACGACCGTGATACCTTTGCCTAATCCTTGTCCCATTTTTCCACCTTTCTGATCGCGTACATCTTGCATTGCTTCAAGACTTTCTCATATTTTTATTTGACGTATTTCTAAACTACAGTTTCCCTCGTATATTATAGTAAAAATAAATTACAAATATATTTATTTCTCACGTTATTTTATATCGATATTTTATTTAATTGAATTTTCTGTTCTATACATTTATTGTCACAAACTAGAATACGAACCAGGCGATTGTGCTTGAAACATTTCCATGTGTATATGTTCAGAATAATTCCTATTGTAATTCGATCACTCAAAAACAATCTTTAATAGTCAATTCAGATAATACGATTGTTCAAAACTCAATACAATTTATTTGCTCTGCGAGACGGAGAAAAGTAAATGTCCCTCAGTGTACCGGTATAGTTGTTTTATTTAATTGAGTTGAAAAATGGTATTAACCGAACTATTGGATACAGTGTAGAAAATTTCATTATTAAGGAATTTTAGAGTGAATTACCAGTTAAGTGCTATCCTAAACTAATTAGATATTAATAGTTTCATATACAGATGATGTCCCTCTCCAAATGTGAGAAAGAATGACAGAAAGGCCATGTTCAGGACACGACAAATGTTGTGCTCATGGATACTGCTTAACAATTTTCTGCACGTGTGCACCTGGGCAACAACGGCCTTCTATCTGGAGGGATACGCCTTTATATATTTCTTTTATTAACTTGATCTTCTGTTAAAGAAAAGAGCGAATATAGTATTAATGTATATCATATTCACCGTCACGGGTGACTGGCATTACTAGCAGTTTGCCTCACTTTATTTCTATGAGATACACCTCTTATATCTGAGCGTACATTTTTCTAATTCAATCAAATGTGATTTATAATTAATAATAAATATTTACTCCTTGATCAGATACTTTTAAATCTATCAACCAAAGAATAATGTTGGAGAAAAACTTTCTCAATTAACATTAATTTCGGTATATTCGTAATTTTCATTGGAAATAAGTTTTGACCATAGCAGTTTTCATTTATACTGTGTATTTTATACTATATAGTGGTGGTACGCTGATCACTGTAAAGCAAAATGGATGCCAGTGCATGTTCAAATCTAAACATTTCAGTAAAATATAAAAATGTTTTGAAATTAATCACTATACAATGACAATTTCAATGTGATCATTTTTGAAGAAATTAGAAATTAAAGTGTGCAAAAAATTTCCCATGATAAGTATTTCAAATCTAGGAAATATGAGTTCGAATGTGATATATGTGCATATTTGAACACTTTTATACTTACAATGATACACGTTAACGGGTCAGGCGTTCAATGAGTTTTACACACGACGTGCTTAAATATGAACACATGTGTTAAATACCTACACCATTTTGAACACCTTTGAACATCGCTGTTCAAATTCTCAACACCGATATTTAAAGTGGTGTTCATATCGATGCATTGAACGACTAAAAAAACTGCACGCGTAAAAGTGTATAATTGTGCGTAGAAGTGCATAGGCCTATATCATCATTTGAAAACATATTTCCTAGTTTTAAAATACATATGGGAAGTTTTTTGGCCCATTTTATTTCAAAAATGATCACATTGTAGTGATTTATGTCAACATATTTTCACATTTTACTGAAGTTTTTAGTCTCCACTCTTTTGACAGTGATAAGAAATGATTCGGCATTAATATTGATGCATGAAAGATGTACCGGTACTCCAATTTGTATATACATAAATTGTAATTTAAATTACCTGAATTTTAGGAGATTTTACGTACCTGATTAGGGCCGGGAACTTACTAATCAGGGATCTTTTTTTCTCTGGATTTCAGGTAAAATCCCTGAAATTGAGTTGTGGATGTGCAGCCTGATCTATTCAGGATTATTCCCTGAATATTTCTGAGAGTGTACGAACTATATCTATTTCATGACAACATCATTAACGGCGCGGTGTTTCCCTGATATAAGTACTAAACTGAATAAATAACATATTCACAACATATTGCCATTAATATCTATATTTTATCAGGAGAGATTTAAGAGCGCAACCTCAACAAAAATGGTCTGTTATCGCTTTGAGTAGGAACACACTTGCCGTGAAACAGACCGATGCCTCATCATTTTAACACGGGATCTTATGGAGAGAAACGCTATGATTATTCCAGGTAGCTACGTAGCTAAACAGCTTGAGAAATAAACACGTGGATTTTACTAACATGCTCGTCACTGAAAGCTTAGTTGGACCTCACACTAGTATTCTTTCACAGACTTATTCTGGAAGCTATGTTATGTGGAATCTCTTAAAATTAGATTGGACCGAGGCAATTACTATAGTTTACATATTTACATATTTTCATATCACTCTTTCCTTTCAATTCAGATAAATTCACATCTTAATTTTTTTATCTCCATAAGGCGCTTATTGCGCCGACGATTGGCGTATTGGTGTTGGGAGATGATTGTTATAATACAATTTGTCTCGAATGGTCCATTAAAAGAAAGAGTTGGTAAATAATATACAGTATATGATGGGCTGAAGTAAATGTCAAAAAACTTAAAACTACTTATAATAATTGGTATACATGCATGTCTTTCCCTTGAATTTCTCATTGATAAATGGTGTATTTTATATTATCCATCATAACCGTACTGGCCTTAATTCCTGTAACATTGTTGCATAAACTGAAAATCTCGAAGCGGTCAAACATTACATGCACCTATATAATATCTGCTAACTGCATACTTGATATTAACATTACCGGGTACCGCGTATTACTATTATTGCTATTATGAGGGGAATATTCTCTGAAACTATAAATTCTTTCTGCTTTATATATCTGCACCCAGTTAATAGAAAATTTTACAGTGTACATTATGGGCAACACCTCAAAATGTTACTGAAACAAGCCATTTACCCGAAAACTCCAAAACAAATATTTTATCGCCTCTTTCGTGAAGTGCTCCAGTATATAGACATACATTATTAGCTGTACGAGATTATAGCATGGGAATATTCGAATTAGAATAGTTGACATTCCTGTAGTTTCTAACTGTTATATTGTGTCACACCTAAGTCTATTAATAAAGTGTCAAACCTAACTTTGTGTTAAGAGTAAACGTTGATATTGGTCAATATTTGAGCCCTGTTCACTATTTAGAAAAGTTTGCGCATTTCATTATAATGTAATCAGCTTCAAGTAAACTTTGGATATTTACAGTTACCTAACCTAACAAGGATGATCCTAAATGTAAGGTGATATTTAAATAAACACCCCGATAGAATTTAACCTGGCAAAGAAGATATGGTATAATGTTAAGGGAGTGGATAGAATAAGTCATACTCTATATAGAATAAGTCGCACTCTATATAGAATAAGTCGCACTCTATATAGAATAAGTCGCACTCTATATAGAATAAGTCACACTCGCACTCTAGAATAAGTCGCACTCTATATAGAATAAGTCACACTCTATATAGAATAAGTCGCACTCTATATAGAATAAGTCGCACTTTATATAGAATAATTCGCACTTTGTATGGAATAAGTCGCACTCTATCTAGAATAAGTCGCACTCTATATAGAGTAAGTCACATTCTATATGGAATAAGTTGCAATCTATATAGATTAGGTCGCACTCTATATAGAATAAGTCGCACTCTGTATAGAATAAATCGCACTCATAATAGAATAAGTCACATTCATGGATTTGTTTTTTTCTTTTACATTTTCTGATAGAGCTTGACCCAACAAGATAATTTTCAGCTCTCTAGCTCAAAGGGTAATAAAAATGGCCGAAATCACCCCCACCCCCTTCCCTAGGCATGAACAGATTCCAAAGTCCAGTCCAGGTAGGGTTAACAACTTCCCATCAGATCTTGTTCTCGTTCGCGCGAGTTGTTCTTGTTCATTCTACCCATGACCATAACATTTTATTTCGTATCCCTTTAACCTTGGCTGAACAAGGTCCATTGAGGCACAACGTCTCCTCCGTCAACACTTTACCCCCTACAAGTAACTAAAAGGTTTAAGAAAATGGATATTTAAAAGTTCTATCTTTATATAAAGCAGACAAAAACAAACATTTAACATCCCACCTCTCACATATACCACATTTAACACTATTTTAAAAGTATGGCCTCTAAGAAGCCATCTTCAATTTACCCACAGAGAATTATACTAACAGGTTTAAACTAAGGTCAGTTAACATATTAAATATTAAGTATCATTTCCTAATATTAGTTCGTTCTGAAAAATAAAAATGACAGGGCTTTCAAAAGCCAATCCAATCTTGAAGGCCTATATATGGACTTTACTCGAGAAAGTTAACATGGATGTTTTCATGGAGACCCGACCTTCCTCCAAATGACGACAAACAAAATTGTAAGCTAGAAGGGTATATCTATAAAATAGAATCATAAAACAAATGTACCCAAAAGCTGGAGAAAATCGCACATTTGAAGATTAGGCCCACGGACTGCCATACTACTAGTAGTTATTGACCATTAGATGATCATAGTGCGTGTTTTAAATCCCCATGGTGTTTAAATGAACAGGCACAATCAAAGCGTGGCTGAGATACATACTCTGGGAAACAACTTTGCAATTCATTTGGACAAAGAATAATGGTCAGTGATCAGAATTCTATGTAAAGAACATCACATCTGGCTGAAAACATTGAAAACTGTTGACTGCTGCTCTGTTGTAAGAAACCATCTTGTGATTTTATTACTTTTATTTCATACACATTTGGAATTAGTGCTAACTGTCATAGGAAATAGTTCTCCAGATTATGGTCTCGGAAATTCTTGCATGATCGACGACTGGATATTGAATGTCGGATCTGACGCTTGCTACTGAGCTTGCATACGTGGCAGTTCAACAGCAACAACTACAACACCTATTCTTCTGAATATACATGATCGACTTTCCTTTGATTAACTTTTCTTTTTTCAACAGATTCCATTGTACGAGGACCGAGATTTGGTTTAGCCCATACTTTACGGGGCAAGTGACCGGAAGTGGACCAATATGGATACCTGAGTCTGGAACGAACGAATTGCGAATCTGTATGTAACCATTCTTGTCTAAACAGATTTGGTATAGACTCACCAGGTCCCGTATTCCGCTCACTCTAGACTTTTACGGTAATTTACTGTTAAATCACAATATTCACTGTATATTTTACAGTAAAGCACTGGCAACTGGCAACTGGCACGTTCAAAATTTGCCGCGATGGAATGCTGATTTTTTTTCATAGGTTTGGTGGGTCATTTGTGGTGGCGAATATTATGGAATATAGTTCTCTGAAGATGGGCTCAGTCATTTAATACATATTAATTGATGCCGTTTTAGTGGTTTATGAACGACACTGCATGTGCAAATAGTTCCTGGAGTTGTGTAAATGTTAAATAATTGCGACTACAAACATGAAACACAAAACCGAAGGGAAAAACTTACCATTAAACTATATCACTTCCGGCCAATCTATGCACAATATCATGAATATAGAAGACGTTTCTGTAAATACAGAACAAGAAAGGTTAACTTAAAAATATTGGTATAGATGAAACCATACATTTGTCAATGAGTTTTAAACAATTTCTCTTCGTTTTTCTGTAACAGTAATCAAAGATAAATTTGGGAAATTGATTAAAGTTTATTGTCAAATATATGGTTAAAAAGTAATCTCCTTTGCCAATATTTCATTTTCTGTATTTTGCAGGAGCTTCTTCCATATTGTGCATAATTTAGATTGACAGAAAGTGATACAGTGTAGTTTTCCTCGTTCTATCTCATCATTTCACAGTTACACAAATCCAGGAACTTATTGCCCTGCACGTTCAATGTCATTATCTACAGGCCGACGCTTTTCAGCATTTTTCAAAATACTCTGTAACAACAACAACGACGACGACAACAACAACAAGAATTCGTATCACTACCTCCTCATGTTGATCCGTCTGAATATTTTCATCGACTAATCATTGATAACATAATTTGTCCATAGTCTCTCATCAATAATATTTGAACCATTTATGCACCGTTTTGTATGTTGCATCGGCATCCATCCATTCACACTATATAGCTTACTCGACCCAATCCTGAAAATTTCTAGTTTTTGGTTCTTCATGGAAACAGGCCAATCACCTAATCGGCTGTATAGATTTGTTGGATGTATTGTTTGTCACTGTTTTGATTTTCCCTGTGAAGTCCATGTGGACTCCAGAAACACAGGTCTCCAATTCCATGTTAAACATTCGAAATCTTTTGATATGCAATGAGTCCAAATATGCCGGTATCTGTAGCCCAACGCTCTGGAAGTAAGAAGAATTTTCTCAGAATCAAATCTTTCTACTTTCGCATTATGCTATGGATAAAGAAAAAAAATACTATCTCAGAAAACAAAGGCTTTATTTAAGAACGAGATACCGGTAACGAAAACTTCTGAAACAACATCCTTGATCATAAGAGTGTTCCAAGAGCATCCTTGGAGGTAAGAGTGTACTAAGAGCACCCTTGGGGGTAAGAGTGTACAAAGAGCACCCTTGGGGTAAGAGTGTACAAAGAGCACCATTGGGGGTAAGAGTGTACTAGGAGCACCCTTGGGGGTAATAGTGTACAAAAGCACCCTTTATCGCAAGACATTTTGGAACTCCTGCTCTTCTGTATTCCCAGCGTTCTCTTTAAGCGTTCACATACAATTCGTGACTAAAAGTTACTTTGCTCAGATTGACTTCGTGACGTCACCCAAACTCATTGTGAGTAAATTACGTGTTAGCATTATAAGTACTTGTGTACATGCAACATAGGAACCTGAAGAGCATTCCCTGTTGAAAAATAATTCAGAGTCTCAGTCCTCCATTTAACATTTAATTTTTGCTGGGCTAGTGCCCTATTACAGGGTAAGGCGAGGGCACTATCACAACGTAAGGCGTTTTTAAATGCAATTCTGGAATAATATAACTTGCAATAGCGACTGTGATGATTTACAATATTGAAATTTATGTTCACAATAATGGCGTCTACATTGCCTTTCAGTGACCCATTTGAGTTCAGACCAGGCAAGATGTTGGCATAGCTGAGTACATATGACCGTCAGCTGTGCATCGTGTTGCCACCTTTGGGCTCATGCTGTCGTCATGGAAACGAACACTAGATGTCGCTGTATTGATCTTCGCAAACGATTTCTTATTGGCTCATATATATCGGGTTTCAACCAGTGATGAATTCACAGCAAGGATTGGGTGACCAGTTGAACTTGTACATTACAGAACGCTTACCTCCATTTGCCTATAGGGTTTTGATCAATAGAAGGCGATTTGTTTTCTTGATTACCTCGATGACTGTGGTTGTCCTATAGTGTGTCGGTCCGATCTAGTTCTCAAGCTGATTTTCAGTCGTTTCTTTCAATTTATCTGTTCATCTTACTGATATGAATAGATAAAAATATTGGTGTCTATTTTCGAGATCGATTAACTCTTGAATGCAAAGAACTGGCGAACGCTTCTCCGCCATGCAAATTGGCAAGACACAGGGGCTAGAGACGAGCTTTGAGCACCCCTCGCAGCCTGGGCTTTTTGGAACCTGTCCATGCAGGCCTGGGGGAGTCATTTCGGCCCCCTAAATATTTTTCATATCCCTTGTGCTAGGGCGCTGAAACTTATTACACTATACCCTTGAGTCAAGCTCTATACCAGAAAATGTAAAACATTTGATGGCCGAGATACCGATTATTAAGATTTCGGAGTCAGTCCATACTTCCAACAACCAGGAATGACCCAACCACCAGGATTGGCCCGGATTTATCACGTCCAGTTAATCAATGTCGTCTAGATTGGTGGTTAAAGGAATAGATTACGTTCATGTCTATGCGCCTATGGAGATATACCGAGGGATTTTTTTTTTAACAGACTGAATTTTCTAACAATAGTATCCAGACCCCTCACAATAGGATAAGCGTAAACAAAATACAAAACTGCCACAACGGAACCTTTAATGCATATTCCCAGCCTCTCCAAAGTGAAATATGTCGGAGAGGAAGGTGGGCCTATCATATTCAGCCGTCGGGCTGCGAGGGGTGCTCTGTAGCAACTACCCCATTGCAACAATTGTGTCATTAGTAGTTGCTACAGCCCTCCTTATAACTAGAAATTATGCTTTTGGTGCCCCCAAAAAATCATACCAGTTCAATTCCAGCCAAAAAACGTAACCTTACAAATGCGTTGGAGATAATCGCCAAGAATATTTTCCCACTTCACCCATCCTGGACAGGGCCGAACAGCCTCCATTTATCTGTTTCATTGCTGCCATTTTAAGGAGGTTCAAGACAATTTGAAAATTAAATAAATTTGTCTTTTATTTCGACAAGAGGTAGCGTCAGTATTCAAAATAAAGGATAAAATTCAGGTATCACCAGACTTAATTTTGCAAAATTTAGGAATTTATATGGTCCACTACTATGATTTATAGGAATTCTATAATAGATGCCTCTAGTTTCATAGAAGTCAAAATAGTTGTCAAAGAAGAGTTCAAAGTAGTCAAAATTTTCATTTTCTCCAAAATGCTCCAACAGTTTTCCGGAACAATGCTGAATCTGAAAATCTAATAAAAATGAGGGATCTTCTCCTCCTCTGTAGGATGGCAGCATGGAGAACCATAGTCATGAGGCCAGATTACGCTGATTTCGTTAAGTCAGTTTACCAGCGTTGCTTCGTTGAGGTCGTATTGCTTCAACATTTGGAAAATACATTATCCGAATAAAAAATCCTTTCACAAATATTCTCTTAACAGCTTATATGTTCCTTTCCTCTTGGATTTTCCTTTGACTATCGCTAGTTTGGCAGATGCGCAGAAACCTGCGCAGTAGACGTAACATTGAATTTGTCGGGAACCTCCTTAAAAAAAGAATTATGGTGAATATATACATTCATAAGCTGCATTCACTCAATAGAAAATAGATCTTTCGAATGGGGTTTGATTTGATCTCCGTCTGTGTCACATCAGTCCGCTGCTCAATAACTTCCGTCATCATTTCAGTTACACCGAAGGGCGACATGGCGCTCATGTGGAAGGGGGCACGATTCATCCCATTGGTTCGGTGGATGGGTTATTTCGATAAGATTTTAGCATATAGTTTTGCAGTCATCTTCCTCTAGTCGATTGGGAGGACTGCCGCCTCTTTCTTTAGTACAACCGTGCCGAAGATCATGTGAGTCCCAGAGGCTCAGTCATATGCTCCCCCCCTCCCCCCATTGCACGGGTGTGATTACATTCATCTGTATGCCCGCATATACTTCGACCATTCCAGTGGTTTGTCTTCTTAAAGCATCATACTTACACCACACATGCATGTGGTCAGAGAAGAGAACTTTACAGGTAACCCGAATTCTTTAATTTTAAGGAGTCCAGAAATGGATTATTTCGAAGTGACAGTTGCCAGCTGAGTATATTCGCCGATATATTAATGTCAGAAGCCAATATCATTCATGGGATATTTCTTTATTTATAGAGTTGCTTGAATTTCTCATTAATAATATTTATGTGAAATTTGGCAACAGAATATATCAACAGTATATAGGTATTCCAATGGGTATCTGTTCTCTTATGAATACGACTATTCGCAGACACTTTCAAAATCGATCATTTCAAAGCCCGTTCTTCTCATTCAACAAACGCTATATAGACGATTTTCTCGCTATGGATAATCGCCATATAAATGGCGCAGTGAAGGATATATATCCACCTTCACTGAAAGGAAACTACAGATAGCCCAAATGGCACATCATATTTAGACCTATTTCTCTATAAAAATGAAGTGGGCCTTATCTCTCGTCGTCTTTACGACAAGAGAGACGATTACAATTTCGACATCGTTAACTATTCCTTTCTGGACAGTAATATTCCAGTGGGACCTGCATATGGCGTATACATATCGCGCCTAGTTGCATTTGCTAGATCCTGTGTAACATATGACGATTTCAATCAATGTCAAAAAACATTATTGGAGAAAATTGTAAAACAGGGCTATACCATCAAGCGCCTCCACTCAAAATTTCTCAAATTTGGCGATACATATCGCATGCTGATACGAGCGTAGCGAGCAAGATCTTTGGCGTTACGTTTCGTAACTTGTGCCTAATTCTGCTTAAACCGGACCACAGGTCACATGAACCCATGTACTTCAAGTTCCTCATGGTGCTCATATGAACAGTCACAACCAAAGCGCGACTGAGATACATCATTCTTCAGATGACGACTTTACAACGACATCATTTGAATTAAGAATGCTGATCAGCGATACGGATGTGATAGTTCTGGAACATCACGATGTTTTGTCGACATCATTGAAAACTGTTCACCGCTTCGCTTTAGCAAGAAACTAGTCTATGTTTATGTATACTATGATTTTTTTTTTATTTAGTGCTAATGCTGTTATATGATTAGATATTTGGATAATGAACGCACAAATTCTTCATTGAACAACTTTTTGGTTTCAATTCAAATCTTCCAACATTAAATTCGGAATAATTGCAAAGATCAGTTACATAAGGATGGATTTATTGTTGACCAAGAGGTGACCATTGGCCTATTTTCAGACATTTAACGAAGTAATTCTTCTTTGTTCCAGAAATATGGCTCCCAGTCCTAGTTGTTTCAATTAATAGACCTTCCTAATATTTTAGGTACCTCTATAATTTTAATTGTTCTGTTGTTTTGGCTGGATTAATCCTTCCGGTGAATGGCTCAAAAATACCAAAACTGGCTAGAGAGCTATTCTTTGATTTTGGCTATACTATAGCTCTGCTCAGAAAGATTTGTTTAGAAAACTATTCTATTACGGGGAATATTTGTCTATATTTTTTGCATAAAATCGACAGTTCTTGTATGTATTTTAAATTTAATATTCTAGAATCATTGAAACAAGGGAGCTAAAACCCTTTCAGAATACAGCTATCGGAATTATAATGCAACTTCATTATGTAAAACCAAAGAAAATTCCAATTTGGGGTGTTGTTTGGACGGGAACAAAAATTATCTATAACGCCTCACAGAAAGCGGTTTTCATACGTTTCTCTTTAGGAAAATGTGTCTTTCCTGATTTGCAAATCAGGAAAAATGTCTTAGCTACGTTATTAGACTTTTTTTCTAACGGACATTTTTTCCTTTTACGCCGGTCTATGTGGTGAATCATCAGGAGGCGACAGGTGTAATATATGGAACTCCTGTGATATTGTTCAATCATAAATACATATTTAAAATGGCTTGGAAATTCATTTTGATTAAAGAATAATTGTCAATAATGAGATTAAGGCTGGCATCGGAGAAAACTGTAGATTGCTATTCTCTGGCCGCGAAAACATGGTTTTTGTGATAAGAACTCACGTTTTTTGGCATGGAGAATTATTGTTGGGTGACTTCTGTCTGGCGAATGTCAGAATGTCAAGTGACCTATACGTTGCCGCGGAACCCATGATTGTAAACAACGGTACTACGTAATTATATAGTTTAAAGAATTTTTTAAAAGCGGTAATTGTAATTACAGTGTATAGCCTAATTTACAGTTGAATGCCTGTCAATAAACGGTGATTATAAAATACGGTGCAACATTTTACAGTTTAAAGTCTGTTAGAAAGCGGTAATTGTAAAATACGGTGCAACGTAATTTTACAGTAGAATGTACTGGCACTTTTCTGCCAGTACATTTAACTGTGAATTTACGGTGTGATTTATAACAGTGAACTGTTCTACATTGAACGCCATCTTTATACACAAGTCGACTTCTCGGTTTACACTTCGAATTCGAATTGATCCCACCCAGGTTGAGTGAAATTCACTCAAGTTTGAATTGATAAATCACTCAAGTTGACTGAAGTTGGTTCCGATCAAGATGAGTGAAGTTTATTTTCACTAAACTTGAGTAAAACTCACTCAAATTGAAGTCGAAGTCTCTCAACTCTTGGATTTTTTTACTCAAGTATTTGAGTGGGATGAATTTTCACTCGTACTTGAGTGCAGTTTCACTCAAATGTTTTTAGAGAGTAAGAAAAATGATATTATGAGCGATGCACAGTTTGGTTTTCAAAATGAATATAGAACAGTACATTCTATTCGGTTTTGTTTCAGTAAAAGAAAAAAGTTATTTCGTTGTTTCGTGTAGATTACCGGTATGCGAGAAAATTTGAGTCAGTTCAGTTTCTGTGGAGTGAAATAAATATACTCCGTGTTGGAGGAAAGATGTTTAATAATAGAATCAATGTAATGGTTGTGTAAAAATATAGTGTGTTTAATATACAATATCTGATTTTTTTCTCAGTTTTTCAGTCTAAAATTAGGATTAATGCAGGGTGAACCATTATCACCATTTTCCATGTTTGTCAATGATCTGGAGGTGCATTTAATGGAATGGGATAGTAAACATCGATATAGGATTAGTAAATATATTTGAGTTGATACGGTGATGATATGCTCTTTATATGAGAAGCGAGGATGGTTTGTATATATGCTAGTCGTATACATGTATATAGCATGTATATAGCTGTGAATGTTATTTTGACAACTTTAATGCTATGGTTTTGAGATGTGCAGGAAAGAATGTTTGGGAGGGAACGTGGATATATGAAGAGGAGTCTGTAAATGTTGTGATAGTTTCAATTATTTGGGAATTATATTTAATTATAATGGAAAATTCAAAGATATTGGCAACACAGAGCTGAAAGGCTTTATTTGGATTACGATACTAAAAAATATGAAAGAATATGAGCTGGATGTTTTAACTCAGTCATCCTCAAATGACACTTAGCATGTATTCTAAATTACCGTGCAGAAATATGGGGGGTTGTAGTATTTAGAGAAAGTTCATATCAACGATTGCAAACGGATTTCGGCGTCGAAAAAACATATGTTAAAGCTATGGTGTATATATAACCTAGGTTTTAGTATTTCTGCAGTGTATAGATATAACGAATTAGGAAGATTTTCCATGTTGGCATATCGAAACGTTAAATTGATTAGGTATTGAGAAAAATTGTTAGGAATGAAAAAAACAGCTATAGAGCTATTTATGATTCAATTTACGAAGATGTGAGGGTCGGAATAAAGAAAGATATCTGGTTATCGTTAGTCAAGAAAGAATTGAAAGTTCATTGTTTTGCATAAATCTGGAAATGGCAGGCAGTGGAATACATAGAACTCTTCCTAAAACAGTATAAATACACTTTTAGAAATTATTTCATATACGAAGTACACTAAGTGGAATGGAAACTATATCTTAGGGAATACCTATAACAGATAGTTACACTCTTAAAATGTATCAAGGATTCCTCCTGAACGTTCAGGCCAAACAGCTCAATTCATTTTCAGGTTTTTCAGCCTGAATTCAGGAAGTACTTCCTGAATTAAGTGACGAAATCTCTAAAATCCCATCTTCTCATACCCAAGTCAAACACTATTGCCCTGGCTGAACATAACACATTTTCTGATCAGAATACGATTTGGTGATGTCATATCTCTATAAAAAAGTTCAACTGTAAGGCCTCTTTAAAATTCAAATTTGACTATTTGACTATTCGAAGGAAAAGAACATTTCTTGTTTGTAAATCAGTAAAAACATTACTTGCCATATTTTGAAATCACACAGACATCGAAGAAAATCCTCGCGTCATGGGATCCTTTCTTGATTGGCTATATGACATCACGTGCGTTTACGGTTTGAACAGTTCACCCCGTCAAGATAAATGACGGAACGTTAATGTAGTATTTAACATGAAATGTGAAGATGTAAAACTGGATAGTCTTCATCACCTTATCCAGGATGAAATATATCCTGGAATTCGAGGCGGAAATTACTGGGAATGAATTTGCTGATGTGTGCACGGCCTGAACGTTCATGAAGAATGCCTGTTTCATTTTAAAAGTGTATTCCACCCAATTTTATCTATGTGAAAATCAGTCCATCATATAAAACTTCTAAAATAATTAGATTGAAATTCAATCCATCAGATTGAAATTAGTGACCAAACTTTTATCGAATTGAAAATATTCAATTCAATAGATTGAAAACGATAAAATGAATCTGTTGTAGACAGAAAATTCAATGTACTAGAATGAAATTTTCAATCTAATATATGGAATATCAATCGAATAGATTGGTCATTCATTCCAATCTGATAGATTAGAAATAGAGAGTGATACACTGTAAACTTTTGCTTTAAATTTTAGAGTAATTTACTGTATTCAGCAAAGTCGTCAGTAATTTACTCTAAAATATACAGTAAATATTACGAATTTACTGTAAATTACCGTGAAATTACATTAAATAATGTATTTTGCAATATACTGTAAACTTTACTGGCATCTGGTTACCAGGTCTTGTTCTAGTAATTTCACGGAATCATTCTAAAATTGCATAAGCTTATTCATGCAGCTTCGGTCTACAGACAACATTAATATATTAAATAAACTGGACATGCATTTAACATACGCATCGTGAAATATGTATTCCAATCATAATTTCACTGCAAACATTTTCTACACTGTCCTCCATCGTAATAAGAACTGCTTATTTATAACCCGATGTGTTTTTGAGAATAAACCAATTACTATATCAGTATATAATTTTGTTGTCCACGTTATTTATAATTACCTTATGTGATTTTACCAAGGTGATCGGGAGAGGTTAAAGTTTGCACGATATCGTCAATATATCAGGTTGGTGTCCAAGAATATTTGGCCAGATATACACGGTCAAATTTGTGGCATTGTTATACTGCTCCAGAAAATTTGTTCGTGTGTATTGAAAATTAGTCACGAACCGCGTTGCACTGGTCACTGTCATGAAAATATGTCAAAAAAAATCCGACCACATGTCCAACCAGCCTTAATGGAAACAACACAGACATCCCCGAATGCTATAAATATTCTGTTCTAAACTAAAGTATGTCCATTTTAATTTAGAGCATTGGTTATATTCTGTCCCAGAACAAACCGAAATCTACAAAATGGCTACCATTTCTCCGTGATATCTTAATAACTTTTTATAAGAGCGCTAATTAACTACAGAAATGAAGCTGTAAGTTACTTCTTGAAGAAAATGTCTACTTAGGCTCTCATAAATACTGCTGGGATATAGCGATCAGATTTTCTTTGATATACCTTCACACGGCTCATGCCAAATCCCAGTACACACGAACACATTTTCTTTAGAAAGTAACAATGCCATTAAGTGATTCAGGACTACAACAGAATAACGGAATGAGATGGAGCTATGCTACCACATTCTCCCCTGTCGGTACCTCTTACGAAGGATTTCCACATGAAAATCTGACGCGCAAGCGCAGTACACAGTCTCCATTGATCATGGTTAACTCACAAAATGTTCTATCAGTGTACGATGAAATATGCATCCAGTGGATCGTATAGAATAATAAGTGAATTGGATGATAACACAGGTTAGCAGTACAACGTCCTGTTTAAATCAGATAGCATGCGCTCATCCGGTTCCCCTTGTATGTAGGCCTAATGGCTGAAAACCATGCACAGACGGTCATTACGTTCGGTTATCGGAGGGGAATCAATCAGCGATTGTTACACTGGCGATGGAAGGTAAGACGTACTCTGGTGAGAGGAGAATGTGTTACCACAACTAGCCCAGAATTGTGCTCTAAACTAGGACTGCTGGGCTTTGTTCAAGGGATTATCCATTCATGATATTCAGCAAGGAAGGACATAGGTCCAAGTCCGTGTGTAGGTGATCAGCTGACCTTCACATCATCTCAGCATTTCTAGATCGTGTTTCTGGTTCAGAATGCACATGTCAAAATTGTACAAACAAGTTGTCTCCCAATATTTATTTTATCCGTTTACTTTTTAGATTATAGCTAACCCCCACAAGAACCAGATATCGTCTGAATTCCGAGAGTTGAGGAATGGGAACCATTCTCACCTTTCTCCGTTTACACTCCGTTTAAAAGGAGAGTCTGGAAAACTGGCTGAAATATACAGGCCTACATGCATTACAAAATGTAGGTCTCTCCCGCGTCATTTGCCAGCTGCCATGCACTTGCGTCACAGTGTCCTGAGCCAATGAAAATCGGCTCCTTGGCGTAGACGCGCGTGCAATCATGACGTGCACAGAAAAGTCGTGTTCCAAACTAGCATATATGGGCATCATCTGTCGATAAACTCTAGCGTATGTGTAATGCATGTATCCTGTAATTTCGGTGGATTATCTCAGACCGCGCCATGACCGGGTGAAACGGAGGAATAAAGGTTAGATTTTGCAGACTATGGCATTGTGGGATGGGAAATGGTAGACGACAGACTTCTGGGAATGTGTCCAACCACCTCACTGGGGATATAGTGATAGTGATACACCGGCCACCGCCGGAACTGACATCATATATATTAAAAGCGATGTTTATTGAAAGTTCCGATTATTTATTAATTGCGCATTATACCTTCGTTGACCTAACATTACTTAGAATGATCTTGAGATTATTTCCGCCGTTTACATGGGACGAGTATATGACAATTAGTTCGCTCATGTGCAAAACTGAGAGAGGTGTTCGGTCGGATTCAAACAGAACGTGGTGTGTCCGGGTGTGTACGTAAACGTCATAGCCACGCCGTAAAGGTTGACTTCCACTATTGGAGCCAGAAATAAGTGGAGTGTGTCTGAGGTTGTTCTGTCCCACATTCGCTGCTCATGACCAACGCTTGTTGAACGAACAAACAGTGTTAACTATATGCATATGCTCTTTGGTAAACAATTTCGAGAATTCGTCTTATTTCATCAAGCAAAACTATTCCACTCGACCCCAGTTTCCCAAAATCCAAATCAATCATATCTTCGCCCCCATTCCACCCACCTTTACGACGGGTTCTGGGTTCGGGCGAACCCTCTTTCGGAAATTTTATATATTTTTCTCATATAAATGCGCTTTTCAAACTGAAGCGAACCCCCTATTTGTCCCTTTTTCCATACAGCGAGCCCACTGAGGTGCCTTTTTTGAGTGAAGGCGAACCACCCCTCAGTAAATCCTGGCTACGGCCCTGCTCGTGTACAGTGTCCTCGTCGTCGCATGTCCTGTGATACGCTCATGTGCATACGGGGAGTAGTATAGAACGGGAACTTTAGGTGTGAGATGTCATCGGTTGAGGGATCGAGATCGGGTGACCTTTAAGAGATAGAAAACACATCTCCTCTAGCCTTTAACCACCATTCCACTGCCTATGTTCTTGACATCTGGCGGCGACCCATCCCTATATGGCTCGCGTTTCACAGCACGCGAAAACAGTTGATTACAACACATATAAGGGAAGTGGGAAGAGGTGCCTACATACTGACAGAGTCATCATGGGGTACCGAAATGGCATAGGTAATGAGGGGTGATGCCAGCTACTGGGGGAGTTCACAGATGCGGTACTCGAGAGTATCCACTCGATGGGGAGGCGTGATGTCACCCATTTTTAGTGGTAAAAAAGCACACACACATCCTCGATACACGAGCAATGGACCACCAATCGCGCCAGGACTAGAGACGACGCTGGCCATCACCACAGAGCTGAATCTGACGCTGTGACCATGACAACCATGCAACCACCGTTCAGCATCATCCAGGGCTTGCACACCATCTCGAACGATCTGTTTCTCGACCGCTTTCAATTCAGGTGTCTCAGGAAGAAAACATTTGAAGCTGCTCACGAGAACGTTCCTCGGCCCTTGGCCGCTAAAGACGGGCAGGCCACCTGTTGCTTGTTTGGTGTAATAATCGACACCGTTCGGCGATCGGACCCGTCGAAACTGAATTGACAGCATTAGTTTTCCAAGTTCGAATGCGATTGGTTGTCCGGTGGCATCCAGTATATCGATTTTGATGGTGCTGATGTCGATCTGGCATACCGGTATAGATGATCATAGCTTTGCGTGGTTTGACCTTCGTATTGGCCTGTCACAGGATAGATGCGTGACAGGAAGACATTGTTATTGGACGTTATGTGTCAATCACGTCCGAGGACAGAATATCTGTATATTTCGCAGTTAGGTCTATCATGGTTTTGGTCCGCTCGAAGGTACGTCCAAAGTAGCTCCATCACGATAACCCCAACGGTTACTTCAACGTCGGACTAAGCTCACGCTAATCTCCAGGATCAAATGTAACTTTTGACTGTCCTTGGTCTACGTCATGCCCACCTCATTGATGAACGATAGGAGTTTCGTCCTAATGGCCGGCTTACGGGTTATAATACCTTGCAAGGGCGACATGAGGGGGCGTGTGGTACTTGGTACTGGCCTTCAGGGAGTGTGAAGGTACGGATCTTTTCTCGTACAAGATATTCATCAGGTCACACTCTCATCGTCCAGTGAGAAGAAACGACTGTAGCAGTTGCGTGACGTAATGGGTTAAAGCGGGTACAGTTCGGCTGAGATAATGTGAGGTAAAACATAACGACTGAACTCTCCCTCGTGATGCTCACGTTTTAACAGTCGTTCCAAGCCTCGGGAGTCCGTGGACATCGTCATGAATGGCGTGGTGCGTGGAAGAGTTCAGATCGACGTAGCGTTTTGGACGGCCTCATCGGTGCCGGCGTTTGAGGGGCTGTGGCAATAAAAAGCTGCAATAAAAGCGTGGCTGGGATACAAATCATCACAGGGATCGGTTTTGGTTCTTGTGATGATTTTAGAAATATGCAGTCAGTATTTTTGTCTGAGGGGCCATATGACTTCTTGTCAGTATGTCGGCATCGTTTTCCACCACTTTTTTACTGTACGTTTAATTGCTTTGACGCATCATATCATTCACCAATTGACCACTTCATCAACAAGCCACCCGTCCTCTGGAACGTGGCGGCTAGGTTCTTCACGATTTCGTCTTTGACCCATGCGTAGCTGATGGTGGTAACTAGGTAACGGTGGCTGTGGGGGTTGTGGTCGTAGGGTTGCTGCATGTTGTGTGGCTTGTATTTTCCCATAAACGCGATGTACCTCTGGAGCATGATTGTGCTGTTGTACTTCCTCGTTATCGGTTACGTCCTGTCGTTGTAAAATTTGTCTTGTTCGCATCAAGCGTGTTCAGCATGTTCACGGTGGGTACGATCGGGTTGGGGGAATTGCAGGGTTTTGTCGCAGGCCTGTTTCGATAAGGATACTTTTTTTGCTTTAACATCCACCGAAGGCTCTAACCAGCATGCGGCAGAGCGCGGAGTGTAATTTAAGGCCTTAAGATGGCAGAGAGAACCACACCTCCTGAGTCGAAGTCAGTGGAATGTTGCCATTTAAGATGTTGAGTCCAATGCCACACAGACAGCATACGACGGTGACGTCCGCCCCACGCATAATAGTCCGAACCAAGTCAGGTGGGGCTGTCTTCAGCACCCTGAGCGTTGGCACATGCTTCCGTACTCGTCCTCATATGATGATCAAGTGATGTTGGAGTCTGTGAAGCCTTCATTTTTACAACTTCTGCATGCATACGTATTGCATCTCCCCTGGGAAGATCTATATCCGCAGCCGGAGATGGTCGGGGGTGGCTTGCTTCAGGTCCATGACCATATACCCGAGCTACGGGGTCGTTGCATCATCAAAACCGTGTCGTGCAAACTGGGTGCGGCCGGGCTACATTTATCTCGCCGTGTGTATCAGCTGAGAGATGTCGCTGGGATGTTTCAAACACCACCAGGTAGTGGGCATTCACACTGGTGTTTCGATGCACTTTGTTTTACTCTACAAATTATACACAATGTAGATGACGCTGAGCCGCGGGTAATGACTGTCATATTTCCGACTTTTGCCCTTGAATTTACTGGTCGTCAAGCTGGACGGCATATTTCCGTCGACATTGGAGGGCATGGGTCCGGTACAAGACGGTCCTGACTTGGGCTTCGCTGCGATTGGTCACTTCGATGGTGAACCTCCGTCTACTGCGGTGTTGTCTGGATTGTTCCCATAGATGAGTTTCTTAAGCACATCGATATACCGCCATGTATTCTTAACCGTGAACTGTTTACAGGGGTCTAACCTGGCATTCAATATTCAGTCGTCGTCAATTCAAGAATTTCCGCGTCTATAATCTAAATACCTAATTCGTATACAGCATTAGTGCCAACTCCAATACAGAATTGTTTCCTAAATCCGTCATTTAAAGGGGCGATTGAACCCTTCGACGACATACGCCTTGGTCTCGTTGAAAGAAGAATACCTAATGGTTTTTCGGAAACTGTTGCCTAGGTTTGTTGAGGAATTCTAGCCTTTCATCGGTTTGTAAGTATGCGGGTTTTTGCTCGGTCTTGAAAATCTTGGTGACATTGATGAAATTCTCCCCCGTTTTTGGTTCGGATGGAGACAATCCGTGCGCTGTCTACGGGATATCGATGCACGTGTTGAACATTTTAATACAGCAGAGCGCCCGGGTCTGAACACATGATAATTATCCTTTCCATTTTAGTAACCAATATTTATAGTACCAAGCTTCTGGGTACTACCATTCCTTCAAACTGACATATGCAGATCGGTGGCTCATTTGAGCTATATGGCGGGACAGGCCGCGAAGTCAGCCTTCGTCAGCCTCCGCTTCGCTCGTTTTTAAGTTGATTAAAAATAGGGTTATGCTATATTTGACCAAAATCCGCATGGTCGACCCCATATTTTGAATAGCTTTTTATTATCTCGTCCTGAGACGGGTAAGAGTGGTGAGAAGTTTTATTGAAGTCGATTGGCAATATTTTTCCAGGGAATGAACGAAATGTGGCCTATTTTGGGTCATTTCAATAGATTTTCCAGAAAATATAGAGTACATACCTAGGAAAGAAAATTGGCCCCCGGTTAAATTTCCATAACTGGTTCGTATCTTGAATTAATGGTATTAGCATTCCCATCAATAAAATATATAAGTTTTTAAGGTTTTTTAGAGGGTTTGGCAACTACTAAAGACGTAAGGGTCATACCAAGGGTCTGATCCCACAACCAGGAGTCTACTGTCGACTGCACCCAAGAGAGGTCCCATAGAACCCCCTCATTTAAACCAACTATATAACCAAGTTCACAATCTACACTAAGGACCAAATCCAAGCCCCGATGTGATTCCTCTGCTACTGATGACGCCTCAGTCACGCGGCATGCAACACACTTTAGCCATACCTTTAGAAACTCTAAGGTAAAAGGTAAAGGTTCAAGGTTACGACTCACACCCAAATATCAAAGGACAAATCCCCGTTACAGTCCCATCAAATGTTCCCCAATGTGTTTACCCCCGCTGAGTGTTTTCAACTTTATCTTGATGCAATCTTAATTCACACAATTGGTGAACACTTTGTGAAATGTCGATTCTTAGGCACCATATTTTCACGTAAAAGTAGATTTCTTAGCCACCATACAATTGCATAAAGTTCGACTTTTCATTTGCCAATTTTATAGAATCTAATCTGTGTGCATGCAACCTTGATATTGTGATGTGTTTTGACAAAACTATTTCCGAAATACTATTTCATGACCCTTTAGGCCAGTTATTGTGAACACAACTATTTGTGAGAAAGAGTTATGTAATTTCAAATTTATACAGGATAACATAGAAACTGCTTATGTAAGTGTACTGAATCATCCTTGGTTTGACGACTGTGTTTACGTAATGTGACATTTCCCTGATCTGCTTGTCTAAGCGGCACCAAAGATATCAGGATTTAGTTTAGAGTTAACTCGAACTTGTAAGGTTATGGCATGTATAAAAAGGGATGACCGGCACATTCAGGCAGGCCAATACCATCGGGTCTCAACAGAGGCTAATACCACCATGTCTCCGTTGATAGATGTACGATCTTCAGTCTGAAAATTACTGTTTACAAAATGGTCTGATGTTAACGAAGTTGTGTTAGTCTGCCTGTCAAATGCTGCCGATCATTCCTAAGTTAGGTGGAATGAATTGCAATAAGTCGGCTTAATATTCAGCAGACATCGACTCCGTTTTTGTTGTATCCTGTCTCATTTAAAGAGGCTGTCAAGTCTTCGAGAAATCTCAGAAGCCGGAACTTGGAATCTATCATTGTACGGGTTTTATGGAGACCATCACCCGGACGACTTCGCGTTACATCTTAAGATCGCGCACAAGCCCTTGTCATCTTGAAGATCGAAAATTCCATAATGGCGAGCGTTGCTTTCAGATAAAGACAATTTTCTTTTGGATACAACTACAAGATCATGAGACGACAGATTCAGACGATCGACCGAGGACACTGAGAGTACTAATTTTTGGACAAAATGGCTGAGCCAGTAAAAGTGCAGGAGCTCCAGGCCATTGCTCAAGGCATCACGAAACTTGTGGACAATCTGCGAACTGATATTCAGACCAAGGACAATCGTCAATTACAAAGAGAACAGGTCAAGGATCTTCCTTCCTTTTTGCATCTACTGAGGTATTGCAGACGGTAAGTCACCCAGATGGGAACGGTGACAGGCGAAAACATTTGATACCCTTGTTTGTTGGTCATTGTGAAATGTGCGACCCTGTTCAACGCCTCCTTGAAATGCCTTGTAATTCTGACTGGAAGGAATTCCAAACTGATGTCCACAACTGCCATGAGTGATGTCCATCTTAGTGATAACCGTTCCTTCCCATAACAGCGACATCTTTCTCCTCTTCCTTGGTGACGTGACAGCGTGTGTCAGAAACCTCTGGAACGAGTCCGTTCCGTGAAAACAGTATCTACAGGTACAGTTTGATTCGTTTTGCTTAACAAAGCCTTGTAAATGGCTATAGTGATTAAAAACATAACTGTGTTTTGATATGTTTTCTGCCTGGACTTCTCTTAACTTTCTGCCTGTCGTTGTGAAGTTCCCACTGAGTGACAATAGTGTGTGTGATGAACAGTGTGTAATTTACAGAACTGGGTCATGACCAACGAACTCTGAAACATTGTGTTCTTATAACTTTCTTGGAACATTTTGGACTGAATCCTCAAACAGGTTGGTAACATGCATTGAACGATCATGTTATATGTGCCATAAAAATGCCTTATATGAAATGTTGGCATCTTTCGTATATTGTGCACGTTTCGTTTATTATTGATAATGCAGCATGCTCAGTGAAGTTGATAAATCAATGGTGAACTGGTAGATTGCATAAACCTTTGTAACTGATAAATTTAGTGATTTGCAGATTGATAAATCTAGCCTTTGAAGTTTGTACGAGAATCTTGTGATGTGATTCCACAATGATGTTTTATTAGGACATTTATCGCGATCAGTTTCCATAATAGTGTAGCTGGTAAGCTAAACACTTAACGAATTTTGGCTAAATGAAACTAAGGTTATCGCGTATATGTTGATAGGTCCTTGATACACTGAGTACATGTAGGCGTACTAGTGGTTGCAGCTTGTAATGCTGAAAGGCTATGGAAGCCTGTTGGTGTTGGCTGACGAGCCTCCACAATCCCCGATTAGGCTATGAGAGCCTGGATATTGTGACTATGTGTGGTTATTTGTTTTTTGTATCATCCTGAATTGTTGTTATTGTTGTTTGGATCCTCAGATATAAGTCTAAGATGTTGACTGACAAACTGGTTTCACTTAACACGTATTGGCAACTTCCTTAAGTGCAGTACATATTGTGTCGATGTCAACCATAAGTTTCTAGCTTTCATAATGAGTAACATGTAAGGTCCAAATGTTAACCTTTGAGGTGAGGTACATGAAATAGCACAAACGATGCTAGAGAAATCTGATACTTGGTGAAAATTATGGAAAACTGTTTGAGACATAACCACAGGATAACTGTGCTCGAATATTTTTGTTGCAACAATATTGAGTTACCACGCAGTGGTATGAATAGGACAATGTGTATTGTCATTGGTGCATAATTATTTCGTCATAACTGATAGAGTTTCCCCCCATGAATCCTTTCTACTGACGTCATATCATAATGATTTTTTCTTGCACTGAACTGGTATGTTAGTTCTGTTTCGGAATAAGTGTGATCTTATTGGTGTGGGCTAGAACATGAAGTCTGATACTCTCTATTCTGAAGAATTCGCATTTCTTGCAGATATGATTCAAATGTCTAACATTGCCATTCGCAACCTATTGAACGTCGCACGCATTATTGCCCGTTTGAATGCCACTTCTTGACAGGCATTGAATATGACAATTGATGCATTAGCACATAACATTTTGACATGTATTACTTTCACCATGGTTTTGCTGGTACTCTTGTCGCGCTTTTGTATATCTTTTGCATACGTTGTAGTCTGTATAGATCAGGTTGTAGTTTGTTCCTCCCAGTGACATTGTAATGCATGACCTGCCACTAGACAGTGCTCTGGAGACTGTTCTACGTGACCATGCTTTTTCCCATCTTTGTATACTCCTTTGTAATGTTTTTGTTTTTCTTTCTTTTATCACTCCTGCCATTTGGTGTGCGTTTTTCTGGCCCGAAACGTACTCTCACTTGAGGTCAAGTTCTGGTGTATTGGCTGCTGCGGAGCTGATCACTCCTGTAGTTTCTAGCACCATTTCTTATCCTCTTCTTATTGTATTTTTCTTTTGTTTATTTTCTGTTTACCTGTTTTGATATTTTCATGTATTTTATCTGCCATTCTACATGTATTATGTTTTGTTTGATCCACCTTAAATATATGTTAGATTTAGAGTGGGGCTAATGGATGAATTTTCCAGCAATTGTTTTGATATTGTGTTATGTTTGGGGCACATTGTTTTGACATGTGCACACGTGTCGTGTGACTGGCACGTGTCTCACATACCTAGAGTATTTTCATTGAGTAATGATAGTAAATATGGCATTATGATCTTACGCTATGAACATGGACTACGGTAATTGAATAAATTGTTTATCGTATTTGACCGATATTTCTGATAATGACCTTAGCTATTGATAATGGACTATTCTTTGAAGATCTGCTATTATTTTGATGCCTTACGCATTTTGTTTTTCTACTTTGAGATAAATGAACGCTCTTTGATCGTGACCTTTAACTTTCATTGATGGAAGATGTGTGAAATGTTGATTCTTAGCCACCATATTTTCACGTAAAAGTAGATTTCTTAGCCACCATACAATTGCATAAAGTTCGTCTTTTCATTTACTAATTTTATAGAATCTTTTCTGTGTGCATGCAACCTTGATATTGTGATGTGTTTTGACAAAACTATTTCCGAAATACTATTTCATGACCCTTTAGGTCAGTTATTGTGAACACAACTATTTGTGAGAAAGAGTTATGTAATTTCAAATTTATACAGGATAACATAGAAACTGCTTATGTAAGTGTACTGAATCATCCTTGGTTTGACGACTGTGTTTACGTAATGTGACATTTCCCTGATCCGCTTGTCAAAGCGGCACCAAAGATATCAGGATTTAGTTTAGAGTTAACTCGACCTTGTAAGGTCATGGCATGTATAATACGAAGCTGCGCATCTGAAAACCCCTCGGCTCTGGGCGCCAGCCATTCATAATGTATTCAATTTGAAGCAAGACTTCAGGAACACCAAGCAGTCAAGTGACAAATATACAGATTATGAAAAAATTTGCCATTAGAAATGGCCTCTAAGGTTTATGTCCAATCAGAGAAGTCGGTATTCATTACATAAGTCTGTTGATGCATCGATGATGAGCATTTGAAAATTATCAGAGATAGAGATCATTAATGATTTCGCATAAATTAAAGATGGCCGCCCATCCTTCCCACCACTCAGAGAAACTGATGTGGTTATTCATTGCAAGTGTCTTGATACATGGATGCTGTATACCAAGTTTCATATAGAACACTGAAATGGTATCAAAGATATACATCATCAAAGATTTTGCATAAATTAAAGATGGCCACCAAGGTTTCCGCCCAATCAGAAACACCAGAACTGCCATTTATCGTAAGTCTATTGATGCATCGATGATATATGCCAAATTTTACATCGAGCACTCGAACGGTATCAGAGATAGAGATCATTAATGATTTCGCATAAATTAAAGATGGCCGCCCATCCTTCCTGCCACTCAGAAGAACTGATGTGGTTATACATTGCAGGTCTCTTGATACATCGATGCTGTATACCAAGTTTCGTATAGAACACTTGAATGGTATCAAAGATATATATCATTAAAGATTTTGCATAAATTAAAGATGGCCGCCAAGGTTTCCACCGAATCAGGGAAACTGGTTTGGTCATTCCTTTGAAGTTTCTTGATGCATCGATGATCTATACCAAGTTCACACACGGAACAGTGAAATGGTACCTAAAATACACAAGATTAATGATTTCGCATAAATTAAATATGGCCGCCAAAGTTTCCAACCAATCAGGTCCAGATTCAATAGGGTTCTGCGTCACGCGCATACGGATGTGCACTGCAAGTTTGGTGTGCCTAGGGTAAGTCGTTCTGAAGATATCTTGGTAACGAGAAAGGTGTGACGGACGGACGGACAGACGGACAGACGTACATGACGACGACAATACCCTTCGGCCAAATTTTGGCCGAGGGGTAAAAAGGGATGACCGGCACATTCAGGCAGGCCAATACCATCGGGTCTCAACAGAGGCTACCACCATGTCTCCGATGATAGATTTACGATATTCAGTTCTGAAAATGACTGTTTACAAAATGGTCTGATGTTAATGAAGTTGTGTTAGTCTGCCTGTCAAATGCTGCCGATCATTCCTAAGGGACCATTCAAAATTTATCCTGAGGGGGGGGCCGGTGGAATTTGAGGGGGGGTCACCAATAACTTCGAGCCCTACAAAGGGGGGGTCATGTGTAACTAGACTGTGTGTAGAGGGGGGGTCATCAGTAACTTGATAAATGATGATGATAAATGGACAGCTATTCAGCTAGGATTTCTTGAGCATCTGTATGAATTTCATGTTTTTAGGTTGAAGAACCAGGCTGGACTTTAGATCTGGAAACACATGTATCAGAACACGGCTTTGTTTATCCATGGAGCCTTCTAAAACAGTCGGTTTTATGGTTTATCATAAGCCTAAACAGCATACAATACCATAGATAGACCTATGTTCTGTTAGCCTTAATCTCTGTACAAACCTCCTGTAGTGTAGTAGGACATGTGACTGGTAAATGGCTTTATAATCATATTTACTCTTCTCAAGATGTATTAAAAGCTAGGCCCCTATCCATACCAGCTAGATTTGAGTTACTACACAGTGCATCTAGCAAATCCTTTATCTAAACACACCCAGGTGCAGTGCAGCCTGGACATTGTGGACATTGACTAGCTAAATGAATATAGCCTGCATTTTGAGACTGAAACAAACCATTCAATAATTTATACTGCCCCAAAGTTGAAGAAATAAATTGTGGCGTACTACAAGACAAGTTGTACTGACGGTAGTTTAATGTCATGATGAGGATAATATTATAAAATATAATAATTTTAATAGTTTTATAATAATAAAACACCGTCTATTTTTTGCAGGGTTTTTGTAGCGAAGCCGACATGATGAATGCATGAAATTAATCATGTCGGATTCGTCCGAACTTTTATAAAGTTTATCTCTGTGTCAGTATAACAAACATAACCTCATTGTTTCCCTGAGCGGTTGTATGTAGTATTAACTGTCATCATGATGCAGTATGACATAATTTTATCTCAAACCGGTGAATGTGAATAAATACATCATACAGAATGTGATCTCCCAGTTTCTCGCAGTTTAATGTTGTACTGCAGAACTGTGTCCCGTTCCCTGTCACTTTTTCATATGTTTAATACCATACCGCGAATTACTTTATCAACGAATAGCTCTTCATGTTATTAACGTGTTTTCAATCGGTCTTAATATAATTCCACACTGCATCATTTAGTGCCCCTGGCTATGTTGGAATAGTGTACGGACATTTCCCCCATGGACATTTCTTCCACAGTAGTATGTAGCAAGTCTTTGGAGGGAATACCCCTCAACTGCGCATGCGCAGAACCTAAAATTGGGGCGGTTTTGAGGGGTATTGGGGCGTTGTGCGCAGGTGAATGGGGCGTGGCCTATGAGTGCACTTGACCTCATTTGCATATTTTTCAAAATGGCGGCTTGTTTTTGTATGTTAGGGGTGGTCGGTTTCAAAATGGTGGACAATTGCACTTGTCTCACCTCCTCATTTGCATATTTTCAAAATGGCGGCTTGTAGTTGTGTGTTAGGGGTGGTCGGTTTCAAAATGGTGGCCAATTGCACTTGTTTCACCCCAGCCCTCATTTGCATAAAAAAAAAAAAAGTTCCGGCAAAAAAAAAAAAAAAAAAAAAAAAATGTATTCATGCGCGGTGATGCGGTTTGGCCGTAGTTTTGGCGGTGATTCGGTCTCGGGAAAAAGCTTCCGCGGAGAAAAAGTAGTCCCTAGATAAAATGGTCCGATTGGGTCGAGTGAGGAATCAAAGTGAAGCTTATGTGAAGGGGCATCTAATGGGCTGGGTGTGGGGTTGACATATCGGCCTTCTGCGCATGTGCGGCGGCCGAAGGGTATGAAAATAGCCTTTTTGGAGCTATGGGAGCCCCTAGTTGACCGATGGGGTCGAGTGAGGTATCAAAGTGAAGCATTCATGAAGGGTCATCTGATGGGCTGGGCGCGGGGTTGAACTATCGGCATTCTGCGCATGCGCGGAGGCCCAAGGGTATGGAAATAGACGTTTTGGAGCTAGGGAAGCCCCTAATGGACCAATGGGGTCGAGTGAGGTATCGATGTGAAGCATTCGTGAAGGGGCATCTGATGGGCTGGGTGTGGGGTTGAAATATCGGCATTCTGCGCATGCGCGGTGGCCCAAGGGTATGGAAATAGCGGTTTTGGAGCTAGGGGAGTCCCTAATGGGCCAATGGAGTCGTAGGAGGTATCAAAGTGAAGCATTCGTGAAGGGGCATCTGATGGACTGGGCGTGGGGTTGAAATATCGGCATTCTGCGCATGCGCGGTGACCCAAGGGTATGGAAATAGACGTTTTGGAGCTAGGGCAGCCCCTAATGGTCCAATGGGGTCGAGTGAGGTATCAAAGTGAAGCATTCGTGAAGGGGCATCTGATGGACTGGGTGTGGGGTTGACATATCGGCCTTCTGCGCATGCGCGGTGGCCCAAGGGCATGAAAATAGCCTTTTTGGAGCTAGGGGAGCCCCTAATGGTCCAATGGGATCGAGTGAGGTATCAAAGTGAAGCATTCATGAAGGGGCATCTGATGGACTGGGTGTGGGGTTGAATTAGGGTCATTCTGCGCATGCGCGGTGGCCCAAGGGTATGAAAATAGACGTTTTGGCATCTAGGGGAGCCCCTAATGGTCGAATGGGGTCGAGTGAGGTATCAACGTGAAGCCTAGGTGAAGGGGTATTTGATGGCTGGGTGGGTGCATGTAAAATTTTTCCTGAAAAAAAAAATACGGAACACGGACTTTATCGAAAAACCTGGGAAAATGCCTATATGGGGTATGAGGGGTATATAGGTCGCCGGGCTTAACGGGGCTTGTCTATCAACAGAGTTATCTTTCCCTAGTTCCAGGGTGGGTGTATGTAAAAATTTTCCTGAAAAAATACGGAATACGGACTTTATCCTAAATTACGGGAAAATGCCTATATGGGGTATGGGAGGTATAGGACCATCCTGGGAAACGTACTTCTATACATTTGCGGTAGGGTTGTGAGGTCTCGTTTTACTCGTCTCGTCATTTAGAACATGATAGGAAGTGTCCCCGTGCGAATCGGTGAAATTTTTGAAAAAGTCACCGAACCCCATATAGTCCCATACTGAGGGTATAGGATCAATGTTTGTCCCCTGGGAAACGTACTTCTATACATTTGCGGTAGGGTTGTGGGGTCTCGTTTTACTCGTCTCGTCATTTAGAACATGATAGGAAGTGTCCCCGTGCGAATCGGTGAAATTTTTGAAAAAAGTCACCGAGCCCCATATAGACCCATACTGGGGTATAGGTTCAATGTTTATCCTACTGGGAAACCCACTTCTATACATTTGCGGTAGGGTTGTGGGGTCTCGTTTTACTCGTCTCGTCATTTAGAACACGATAGGAAGTGTTGCGGAGCGAATCGGTGAAATTTTTGAAAAAAGTCACCGAGGCCTGGGTAGGCCCATAGGCCTATACTGCATGGCTATGGGTGTATAGGCCCATACGGGGTGGACATGTTGGAGTCTAGGTGGGCCACTCATGGTCCAATGGGGTCGAGTGAGGTCTTATTTTGAAGCTCTCGTGGAGGAGCACTTGACTACACTAATGGTTCGTCCGTGTTCAATAGTCTGCGCATGCGCAGTCTGGCCGTAGTATAGAAAACAGGCATTTTGGGTGCTATGTAGGGGTGTGTTTGGGTTAGAGATGAGCTAATCACGGTTCGAATGGGTCGTGTGAGGTGTCAAAGTGAAGCTTGTGTGGGGTAGAGTCAGAATGGTGTGTTTTTGAATGCATGTCGCGTTAATCTGCGCATGCGCAGTTGGTTGTAGTAAGTAAAGTGGCCATTTTGGAGCAGCGAAGGAAGTTATTTGGGGTCGAGATGGGCTAATCACGGTTCGAATACGTCCTGAAAGGTGTCATCTTGTAGTTCTCGGGGTGTACACTCCGATTTAAGGGATGTTCGCGTCATCTGTGACGTCATCGGTGACGTCATCGGTACGAGTAGTAGCGAAAGTGGCCATTTTCGGGCAGTACATGAAGGTATTTGGGGTCTAGATGGGCTATTCACGGTTCGAATGCGTCCTGGAAGGTGTCATCTTGTAGTTCTCGGGGTGTACATTCCGATTTGAGGGATGTCCGCGTCATCTGTGACGTCATCGGTGACGTCATCGGTACGAGTAGTAGCGAAAGTGGACATTTTCGGGCAGTACATGAAGGTATTTGGGATCGAGATGGGCTATTCACGGTTCGAATGCGTCCTCGAAGGTGTCATCTTGTAGTTCTCGGGGTGTACATTCCGATTTGCGGGATGTTCGCGTCATCTGTGACGTCATCGGTGACGTCATCGGTACGAGTAGTAGCGAAAGTGGACATTTTCTGGCAGTACATGAAGGTATTTGGGGTCGAGATGGGCTATTCACGGTTCGAATGCGTCCTGGAAGGTGTCATCTTGTAGTTCTCGGGGTGTACATTCCGATTTGAGGGGTGTCCGCGTCATCTGTGACGTCATTGATGACGTCATCGGTACGAGTAGTAGCGAAAGTGGACATTTTGTGGGTGCGTGAGGGTGAGTTTGGTGTAGAGATGCACCATCCTTAGTCCGAATGCGTCGTGTGAGGTGTCATTTTGTAGCTCTCGGGGTGTACATTCCGAATTGAGGCATGTCCGAAGCATCTGTGACGTCATCGATGACGTCATCAGTAGGAGTATTAGCGAAAGTGAGCCTTTTGGGGCAGTGCAGGAAGGTATTTGGTGTAGAGATGGACCATCCGCGTTGCGAATGCGTCGTGTGGGGTATCATGTTGTAGCTCTCGGAGTATAGACCCTGATTTCAGGGATATTTATAGCATCTGTGACGTCATTGGTGACGTCATTAGTACAAGTTGTAGCGAAAGTGGGCCTTTTTTAGCAGTGAAGGATGTTATTTGGTGTAGAGATGGACCATCCGCGGTCCAAATGGACCGTGTGAGGTGTCATCTTGTAGCAACGCCCACCAACACCATTCTTAATGCTTCAACGCCCTGGTGAAATAGCTCAGAAGCTCTGATATTCCATGGAATTGTCACTAATTCTTCGAAATGCGGTGATGCCCGTCAACGCCCGTCGTTACACCTTAACACTCTAACATAACGCCATGATATAGACCAGAGAGAGAACAACAACAACAACAAGGATGACACATGAGAGAACAACAACAACAAGAAGTTTTTTTCATATATTTTATTTTCCCCAATGTTACATCACACCCACGCTGGGGGAGCCGCGTTGGGTATATTTACAATTCAAGAAGATTCTTATCCAATCAGAGGCCACCATTTGCATGTTTCATATTCGTTCCTGTCCGTTAGATGTATTCTTGTCCAATCAGAAGTCTCCATTTCAGAAAGTGCCATCTGAACCGTTTATTCTAATCATCGTCGGGCAGGCCAGGATACCGTTGAGGCAACATATCCTCAGATAGTTGTTTGCGCATTCTGAGTATCTATCAGTGCATGGGTGAATACTTTCATCCGATGGGGGTGGTGGTCAGTTTAACCACGAAGAACGCAACATTGGTCATTATCTCCACTATCCACTTGGTGTTACAATTCAAGAAGACTCTTGTCCAATCAGAGGCCACCATTTGCATCTGTCATATTCGTTCCTGTCCGTTAGATGTATTCTTGTCCAATCAGAAGTCTTCATTTCAGAAAGTTCCATCTTCGGCCATGTTCGCTTTGAACCGTTTATTCTAATCATCGTCGGGCAGCCCAGGAAACCGTTGAGGCAACATATCCTCAGATACATGTTTGTGCATTCTGAGTATCTATCAGTGCATGGGTGAATACATTCACCCGATGGGTTGGTCGGTCAGCTTGGTCACGAAGAACGTAACATTGGTCACACTGTCCACTTGGTGTTGGGGCGTTGTTGTTGGGCCCATTCCAAGGGATCCACGGTGTTCAGTTTCTCCAGCATCGTCTCTAGCGACACTCGGTTAATGATGGTAAACGGTTGGTCAAATACCCAGATGTTACTGCTCGGGTAAAAGTATCGGACTTGGTCTGTCTCCTTATGCCGCAGCACATAACCAAACGCCAGATTTAATTTGAAGGACGTAGCTTGGTCATTGAAGATGGCTTCCACGTAGCTGCGTAGACGGGCGAGGTCGGTCAGTCGGAAATTGTAGATATCTTGAATAGGGCGATGACGGTGGAAACAGTGCCGTATCATGGACCAATGGCGCCGATAAATGTCACTCACTGGCTGGGCGCCCTGTAAGAGATCGCTAGGAACATTTATGGGCTCGTCCAGAAAATGTTCGATGTTGTCAGGCGTATGACTCGAAACCGTAACGGAGGGGTCCGGCTGGATATCCAGGCCCTCCTGGACCGTGGGTATAGGTAGGCTCTTCGTCATCGCATCACCAGTGGCGTTCGTCTCTCCGGGTTCATCTTCACTGGGTCTGACCTTCCGCGGCTCCTCTTTAGTGGGAAGTTGTCGCCCAAACCGTAGAGACGGGGCATGCATCAAACGTTGGTGCTGTCTAAACCGACTGGGTCGTTTGAAGAGTCGACCACAATCATTACATAGTACCGTCGCACCCGCGTGGAGTACCCTCTCATGACGCAGTAAATGATCCTTCCGATTGAATGACCGTGCGCAGATTCTACAAGTATACCGGGCATCGTTGTGGGTGGAGGCCTCGTGGCGGCGCAAGTCGTGCAGACGAGTAAACAGCTTCTGGCAAGTTGTGCAAGTGAACATCTTGGTGGTTGACAGAGTGTCTGATGAAACGTCCAGGCCGCTTCCCTTTTATAGCACGCTAGCTGGTGATCTATTTTTAGCACACTCAGTTCAACTATCCCCAAGTCGAGGGCCGAGCCGTGACATCTTCGGTAACATCCGTGTCTCTTCGGTCACCTCCGTAACGTCAACGACCAACATGTAGACATATAGAGTATGTACGGCATGTTATGGTATTCATCAGTGCATGAGTGACGCATTCAGCCGATGGGGTGGTCGGTCAGCTTGGTAACGCAAAACGTAACATTGGTCACCTCTCCACTGTCCACTTGGTGTTGGGGCGTTGTTGTTGGGCCCATTCCAAGGGATCCACGGTGTCCAGTTTCTCCAGCATCGTCTCTAGCGACACTCGGTTAATGATGGTAAACGGTTGGTCAAATACCCGGATGTTACTACTCGGGTAAAAATATCAGACTTGGACTGTCTCTTTATGCTGCAGCACATAACCAAACGCCAGATTCAATTTGAAGGCCGTAGTTTGATCATTGAAGATGGCTTCCACGTAGCTACGTTGACGGGCGAGGTCAGTCAGTGGGAAATTGTAGATATCTTGAATAGGGCGATGACGGTAGAAACAGTGCCGGATCATGGGCCAGTGGCGCCGATAAATGTCACTTACTGGATGGTCTTCGTGTGACAGATCGCTGGGAACATTTATGGCTTCGTCCACGAAGTGTACTTTGCCCTCCACGTCGTACAAAATCTGGCCCAAGGTCTTGTCGTCGGAATTTGACTGTTGAATTAAGGCGACATCATCATCGGCCCTCGTGCGATGGATAGGAGTTCCCCCTGTTTCGATATTGATGCCTACGGGCTCTTCTATCTGCAAACGTGGCTGCGGAACAGGGTGTCGTGTGCGTTGGTGTCGCAGCAACTGACTGGTCAGCTTGAAAAGCCGACCACATTCTTCGCATGGACGCTTGGGTACTTCATGGCGTGCACGTGTGTGGCGCTGTAAATGATCCGGGCGCTGAAACGACAGTGTACATATCGTACAGTTATACCGGGCGGTTCCTTCGTGCTTGGTAGCCTCATGGCGGCGCAAGTCGTGCAGACGAGTGAATGATTTCGAGCACGTAGTACGAGTGAACATCTTGGTGGTTGACAGAGTGTCTGATGAAACGGCCAGACCGCTTCCCTTTTATAGCACGCTAGCTGATATCATGTTCGGGCACTTCCAAATTCTTTTCGATGTAGTAGTGCCTGAATGCTTGAATAAGACCATCTCTATCAGGTCCATGTCCAGAAGCTCTCATACGCCGCCATTTTGGAGCCGCCATGTTGGATCCGCCATTTTGGAACCGCAATCTTGGATATGTCCCATAATGCACCGGGTCAAAATACTCGCTTCTGATTGGACGAGAGCTCTGTGACGGATTTTAAATACTCGCTTCTGTTTGGTGTACGTCGCTAAAGGTGACCGGAACTGACCTTTGACCCCGGCGCGCGCACTGTAAAGGTTTCCACCGCGGTGCGGTGGAAACCTTTGCGCGCCGGGGTCAAAGGTCAGTTCCGGTCACCTTTAGCGACGTACACCAAACAGAAGCGAGTATTTAAAATCCGTCATGAAACCTTTGCGCGCCGGGGTCAAAGGTCAGTTCCGGTCACCTTTAGCGACGTACACCAAACAGAAGCGAGTATTTAAAATCCGTCACTGAGCTCTCGTCCAATCAGAAGCGAGTATTTTGACCCGGTGCATTATGGGACATATCCAAGATGGCGGTTCCAAAATGGGGGATCCAACATGGCGGCTCCAAAATGGCGGCGTATGAGAGCTTCTGGACATGGACCTGATAGAAGTCCGGAATGGTGGAACATTCGTAAACATTCGGGCACTTTTACATCCAGGGACTCTTTACATCCGAAGCAGGCTTACTGGAAGTGTGCCTTCTGAACATGATAGCTAGCGTGTGCTATAAAAGCGGAAGCGGGTCTGGCCGTTTCATCAGACACTCTGTCAACCACCAAGATGTTCACTTGTACTACGTGCTCGAAATCATTCACTCGTCTGCACGACTTGCGCCGCCATGAGGCTACTAAGCACGAAGGAACCGCCCGGTATAACTGTACGATATGTACACTGTCGTTTCAGCGCCCGGATCATTTACAGCGCCACACACGTGCACGCCATGAAGTACCCAAGCGTTCATGCGAAGAATGTGGTCGGCTTTTCAAACTGACCAGTCAGTTGCTGCGACACCAACGCACACGACACCCTGTTCCGCAGCCACGTTTGCAGATAGAAGAGCCCGTAGGCATCAATATCGAAACAGGGGGGAACTCCCACCCATCGCACGAGGGCCGATGATGATGTCGCCCTAATTCAACAGTCAACCTGACGACAAGCACCTCAAATGATTTTGTACGACGTGGAGGGCAAAGTACACTTCGTGGACGAAGCCACAATGTTCCCAGCGATCTGTCACACGAAGACCAGTCCAGAGTGAGTGACATTTATCGGCGCCATTGGCCCATGATCCGGCACTGTTTCTTACCGTCATCGCCCTATTCAAGATATCTACAATTTCCCCGACCACTGACCTCACCCGCTCTACGCAACTACGTGGAAGCCACCAATGACCAAGCTACGTCCTTCAAATTAAATCTGGCGTTTGGTTATGTGCTGCGGTGCTACAAAGAAGAGACAGTCCAAGTCCGATACTTTTACCCGAGCACGAACATCCAGGTATTTGACCAACCGTTTACCATCATTAACCGAGTGTCGCTAGAGACGATGCTGGAGAAACTGGACACCGTGGATCCCTTTGAATGGGCCCAACAACAACGCCCCAACACCAAGTGGACAGTGGAGAGTGTGACCAATGTTACGTTTTTCGTTACCAAGCTGACCGACCACCCCTATCGGCTGAATGCGTCACTCATGCACTGATGAATACCATAACATGCCGTACATACTCTATATGTCTACATGTTGATCGTTGACGGTACGGAGGTGACGGAAGAGACACGGATGTTACCGAAGATGTCAAGGCTCGGCCCTCGACTTGGGGATAGTTGAACTGAGTGTGCTAAAAATAGATCACCAGCCATGTGCTATAAAAGGAAGCGGCCTGACGTTTCATCAGACACTCTGTCAACCACCAAGATGTTCACTTGCACAACTCTGGGCCAGAAGCTGTTTACTGTCTGCACGACTTGCGCCACGAGGCCTCCACCCACAACGATGCCCGGTATACTTGTAGAATCTGCGCACGGTCATTCAATCGGAAGGATCATTTACTGCGTCATGAGAGGGTACTCCACGCGGGTGCGACGGTACTATGTAATGATTGTGGTCGACTCTTCAAACGACCCAGTCGGTTTAGACAGCACCAACGTTTGATGCATGCCCCGTCTCTACGGTTTGGGCGACAACTTCCACTAAAGAGGAGCCGCGGAAGGTCAGACCCAGTGAAGATGAACCCGGAGAGACGAACGCCACTGGTGATGCGATGACGAAGAGCCTACCTATACCCACGGTCCAGGAGGGCCTGGATATCCAGCCGGACCCCTCCGTTACGGTTTCGAGTCATACGCCTGACAACATCGAACATTTTCTGGACGAGCCCATAAATGTTCCTAGCGATCTCTTACAGGGCGCCCAGCCAGTGAGTGACATTTATCGGCGCCATTGGTCCATGATACGGCATTGTTTCCACCGTCATCGCCCTATTCAAGATATCTACAATTTCCGACTGACCGACCTCGCCCGTCTACGCAGCTACGTGAAAGCCATCTTCAAAGATCAAACTACGGCCTTCAAATTGAATCTGGCGTTTTGGGTTATGTGCTGCGGCATAAGGAGACAGACCAAGTCCGATACTTTCTACCCGAGCAGTAACATCTGGTATTTGACCAACCGTTTACCATCATTAACCGAAAGTCGCTAGAGACGTTGAGAAACTCGAACACCGTGGATTCCTTGGAACAGCCTCAACAACAACGCCCCGACTGGGCGGAGAGTGGACAGTGTGACCAATGTTACGTTCTTCGTGACCAAGCTGAATTCTATCTAACCCATCGGGTGAATGTATTCACCCATGCACTGATAGATTGTGAATGCACAAACATGTATCTGAGGATATGTTGCCTCAACGGTTTCCTGGGCTGCCTGACGATGATTAGAATAAAACGGCCTCAAAAGCGAACATGGCCGAAGATGGAACTTTCTGAAAATGAAGACTTCTTGATTGGACAAGAATACATCTAACGGACAGGAACGAATATGACAGATGCAAATGGTGGTCTCTAATTGGACAAGAGTGTTCTTGAATTGTAACACCAAGTGGATAATGGAGATATTGACCAATGTTACGTTCTTCGTGGTTAAACTGACCACCACCCCCATCGGATGAAAGTATTCACCCATGCACTGATAGATACTCAGAATGCGCAAAACAACTATCTGAGGATATGTTGCCTCAACGGTATCCTGGCCTGCCCGACGATGATTAGAATAAACGGTTCAGATGGCACTTTCTGAAATGGAGACTTCTGATTGGACAAGAATACATCTAACCGACAGGAACGAATATGAAACATGCAAATGGTGGCCTCTGATTGGATAAGAATCTTCTTGAATTGTAAATATACCCAACGCGGCTCCCCCAGCGTGGGTGTGATGTAACATTGGGGAAAATAAAATATATGAAAAAACTTCTTGTTGTTGTTGTTCTCTCATGTGTCATCCTTGTTGTTGTTGTTGCTGTTGTTATTCTCTCTCCGGTCTATATCATGGCGTTATGTTAGAGTATTAAGGTGTAACGACGGGCGTTGACGGGCGTCACCGCATTTCGAAGAATTAGTGGCAATTCCATGGAATATCAGAGCTTGAGCTATTTCACCAGGGCGTTGAAGCATTAAGAATGGCGTTGGTGGGCGTTGCTACAAGATGACACCTCACACGACGCATTCGCACCGCGGATGGTCCATGTCTACACCAAGTAACATCCTTCACTGCTAAAAAATGCCCACTTTCGCCAGCAACTTGTACTAATGACGTCACCAATGACGTCACAGATGCTATAAATATCCCCTTGAAATCAGGGTCTATACTCCGAGAGCTACAACATGATACCCCACACGACGGCCTGCAACGCGGATGGTCCATCTCACACCAAATACCTTCCTGCACTGCCCCAAAAGGCTCACTAATACTTCCTACTGATGACGTCATCGATGACGTCACAGATGCTTCGGACATGCCTCAATTCGGAATGTACACCCTCGAGCTGCCGCAAAATGACACTCACACGACGCATTCGGACTAAGGATGGCATCTCTACACCAACTCGTTCTCACGCACCCACAAAATGTCCACTTCGCTACTACTGTACCGATGACGTCATCAATGACGTCACAGACGCGGACACCCCTCAAATCGGAATGTACACCTCGAGAACTACAAGATGACACCTTCCAGGACGCACGAACTGTGGGAATACCTTATCTTTGACTAATACCTTCATGTACCGCCAGAAAATGTCCACTTTCGCTACTACTCGTACCGATGACGTCACCGATGACGTCACAGATGACGCGAACATCCCGCAAATCGGAATGTACACCCCGAGAACTACAAGATGACACCTTCGAGGACGCATTCGAACCGTGAATAACCCATCTCGATCCCAAATACCTTCATGTACTGCCCGAAAATGTCCACTATCGCTACTACTCGTACCGATGACGTCACCGATGACGTCACAGATGACGCGGACATCCCTCAAATCGGAATGTACACCCCGAGAACTACAAGATGACACCTTCCAGGACGCATTCGAACCGTGAATAGCCCATCTAGACCCCAAATACCTTCATGTACTGCCCGAAAATGGCCACTTTCGCTACTACTCGTACAGATGACGTCACCGATGACGTCACAGATGACACGAACATCCCTTAAATCGGAGTGTACACACCGAGAACTACAAGATGACACCTTTCAGGACGTATTCGAACCGTGATTAGCCCATCTCGACCCCAAATAACTTCCTTCGCTGCTCCAAAATGGCCACTTTACTTACTACAACCAACTGCGCATGCGCAGATTAACGCGACATGCATTCAAAAACACACCATTCTGACTCTACCCACACAAGCTTCACTTTGACACCTCACACGACCCATTCGAACCGTGATTAGCTCATCTCTAACCCAAACACACCCCTACATAGCACCCAAAATGCCTGTTTTCTATACTACGGCCAGACTGCGCATGCGCAGACTACTGAACACGGACGAACCATTAGTGTAGTCAAGTGCTCCTCCACGAGAGCTTCAAAATAAGACCTCACTCGACCCCATTGGACCATTAGGGACTCACCTAGACTCCAACATGTCCACCCTGTATGGGCCTATACACCCATAGCCATGCAGTATAGGCCTATGGGCCTACCCAGGCCTCGGTGACTTTTTTCAAAAAATTCACCGATTCGCTCCGCAACACTTCCTATCGTGTTCTAAATGACGACGAGTAAAAACGAGACCCCACAAACCTCACTGCAAAAATTGTATAGAAGTGGGTTTCCGCAGGGATGTAAACATTGAACCCAAGTACCCCAGTATGGGTCTATATGGGGCTCAAGTACTCTCTTTTCCAAAAATTTCACTGATTCGCAATGTATACTCTCTATCATGTTCTAAATGACGGAGATGAGTAAACGAGACCCCACAACCCTACCGCAAATGTATAGAAGTACGTTTCCCAGGGGGACAAACATTGATCCTATACCCTCAGTATGGGACTATATGGGGCTTGGTGACTTTTTTTCAAAAATTTCACCGATTCGCACGGGGACACTTCCTATCATGTTCTAAATGACGAGACGAGTAAAACGAGACCTCACAACCCTACCGCAAATGTATAGAAGTACGTTTCCCAAGATGGTCCTATACCTCCCATACCCCATATAGGCATTTTCCCGTAATTTAGGATAAAGTCCGTATTCCGTATTTTTTCAGGAAAATTTTTACATACACCCACCCTGGAACTAGGAGAAGATAACTCTGTTGATAGACAAGCCCCGTTAAGCCCGGCGACCTATATACCCCTCATACCCCATATAGGCATTTTCCCAGGTTTTTCGATAAAGTCCGTGTTCCGTATTTTTCTTTTCAGGAAAAATTTTACATGCACCCACCCAGCCATCAAATACCCCTTCACCTAGGCTTCACGTTGATACCTCACTCGACCCCATTCGACCATTAGGGCTCCCCTAGATGCCAAAACGTCTATTTTCATACCCTTGGGCCACCGCGCATGCGCAGAATGACCCTAATTCAACCCCACACCCAGTCCACCAGATGCCCCTTCATGAATGCTTCACTTTGATACCTCACTCGATCCATTGGACCATTAGGGGCTCCCCTAGCTCCAAAAAGGCTATTTTCATGCCCTTGGGCCACCGCGCATGCGCAGAAGGCCGATATGTCAACCCCACACCCAGTCCATCAGATGCCCTTCACGAATGCTTCACTTTGATCCTCACTCGACCCCATTGGACCATTAGGGGCTCCCCTAGCTCCAAAACGTCTATTTCCATACCCTTGGGTCACCGCGCATGCGCAGAATGCCGATATTTCAACCCCACGCCCAGTCCATCAGATGCCCCTTCACGAATGCTTCACTTTGATACCTCTTACGACTCCATTGGCCCATTAGGGACTCCCCTAGCTCCAAAACCGCTATTTCCATACCCTTGGGCCACCGCGCATGCGCAGAATGCCGATATTTCAACCCCACACCCAGCCCATCAGATGCCCCTTCACGAATGCTTCACATCGATACCTCACTCGACCCCATTGGTCCATTAGGGGCTTCCCTAACTCCAAAACGTCTATTTCCATACCCTTGGGCCTCCGCGCATGCGCAGAATGCCGATAGTTCAACCCCGCGCCCAGCCCATCAGATGACCCTTCATGAATGCTTCACTTTGATACCTCACTCGACCCCATCGGTCAACTAGGGGCTCCCATAGCTCCAAAAAGGCTATTTTCATACCCTTCGGCCGCCGCGCATGCGCAGAAGGCCGATATGTCAACCCCACACCCAGCCCATTAGATGCCCCTTCACATAAGCTTCACTTTGATACCTCACTCGACCCAATCGGACCATTTTATCTAGGGACTACTTTTGCTCCGCGGAAGCTTTTTCCCGAGACCGAATCACCGCCAAAACCACGGCCAAACCGCATCACCGCATCACCGCGCATGAATACATTTTTTTTTTTTTTTTGCCGGAACTTTTTTTTTCGACAACACGACACAAAAACTGGCCGCCATCTTGGACCCACACCATCTTGGTCACACCTCCTACCACACACGACACAAAAACTGGCCGCCATCTTGGACCCACACCATCTTGGTAACACCTCCTACCACACACGACACAAAAACTGGCCGCCATCTTGGACCCACACCATCTTCGTCCCACCTCCTACCACACACGACACAAAAACTGGCCGCCATCTTGGTCCCACACCACACACGACACAAAAACAAGCCGCCATTTTGAAAATATGCAAATGAGGTCAAGTGCACTCATAGGCCACGCCCCATTCACCTGCGCACAACGCCCCAATACCCCTCAAAACCGCCCCAATTTTAGGTTCTGCGCATGCGCAGTGAGGCGCTATTTACTCTACTTGCTCGCTACCTACTACTTGACTGCACTGAGGTGTAGTCTAATGATAGTTGTGTCTGGATGAGTGGAACATGAAGGTATACTACTTGCAGCCCTAATGTTAATGGTGGTTTTCTGTCACACTAAAGGAGAATTATTATTTCAAGAGAACTGTGCGCTTATATCATCTAAAATTGTTTTTTGATACTACGACATGGAGATACATTACCTCTATTTTATCCTACCAAGAGAAATAGGCAAGATTTGATGGTTTGAGCTCTGCTAATGGGCAATTTTCAAGCAGTTTAGAGCCACTGGTTCTTAAATGACATACTAAGCTTTACATTAGCTTGTAGAAAAGCCATTATTGCTTCAATCTGTCCCAAATTTCCCAGACTGGTTCAAAATTCATTGTAGTTCATTCACATTGAAAGGCCGTGGGATTAAGGCAGATTGGATATAAATTGGTATTGCTGGGAGATTTTAACGTGCCTGCTGGGGGCAAAGAGAGGGAAGGCATACACGGATACAAACCTGGTGTTAACCAGAATTGGAAGAGAATATTAGAGATAGAGAAAACATTTGAGTTTGGGGATTATATCTGAGGGAAGGATTAAAACAGGGGTATGTGTTTTCGCCGTTACTCTTTGCGATATACTTAGCGGAGTTAGGAAGAAGACTTGAAGGATGCAGGTGGGGTGTTAATCTCGGGAAACGAACCATTCCTGGGTTGTTTTTCGCAGATGATATAGTTTTATTTGGGAAAACAAGGAAAAAATTACAGTTTATCCTGGATATAGTAGGGATTTGAAAGGAAGATAATCTACGCCCAACAAAGAGTTGTGCCATGGTTAGTAGTCAGGTCAAACCGGGAGGGGACAACTGTCAACTTGGGAAGTTAAGTTTGGAGGACGCCGAAAAACATGTCATGAAGATCGGAGAGGCCGATGAAGTACATAGGAATTAAAATGAAGTTAAAATGACTAATTTTCAGGGTGCAAAGCAAGAGATGATTGCAAAGGCAACAAGAATGTTAGCCAAGGCCATAAGTGCCAGCACATGTAACCGAAGTATGTGCGCAAGAATATTATGGTAGAGAGTTGCAGTCCCTACGAATAGTGGAAATAGTGGAACTTGATGGGAAAACGCTGGCAGTATTGGATTTGGTGGAACTACAGCCATGGAGGTGAATACTAGGGGTGAACCGTATGACTGCTATAGAAGCTATTTATGGAGAACTTGGTTGGAGCAGAATGCTGAGAAAGTAGGAATATTGAAGTTAAACTAATGTGGACGTCTCGTTAGAATGGAAGGGGGCAGATGGGCAAAACATGCATGGAAGAAAGGTCTCGAAACAGAAAAACAGACTGGGTGGTTCAAGAAAGTGGAAGCAATTAGCACAAACTGTGATGTTAACATAACAGAAACCGGAAACAGTGTGAGAAAATGGGAGGAAAATGGTTTCTGTTAAAGTGGATGAAAGGTGGGTTGAAGAGTGGAAGAATTGAATGGAATCTAAGTCATCTTTGTTTATATACAAGAACAAAGAAGGTCCATGAAAAGAGAGATATGTAGACTGGGCGGGTGATTTTTCTTGGCTGGCGAAGGCTAGGACAGGGTCGCTGGCCACAAGGAATAGGATGAAACGAGATCTGGAAGAGAAAAGGTGTAAAACATGTGAAGGGATGGAGGATATGAAACATGTTATATTGTGGAAGGTACAATGCAAGGAGGGCTGAGTTGAAGGGTCAGTTGATAGCGTCACACAAGGAAATTAGATGGGAAAGGATAATTGGGGACGATGAAGACCTGGCCTTATCAAACTTGGTCGGGCTTGGTGGTAATACTTTGTATAGGACAGAGAGCCGTATGGAATCCAACTTTGTGCAGGGGGCGGGGGTATTGAAGGGTTGAGGGAGGCAGGACTGCTGTAGAATATTAATGTGATAAGACTTAACGCTGGGTACAATGTGAAGGATTACTTTGATAAACGGCTCAACAGTGGAAAGCTGGCGAGGAGGGGGAACAATAGAATACTTGAACATTTAGGACACAAGTAGTAGGGAAAAGGCTTTTCAGGCAAAGTTTTTCGGGCACGCGAAAATTTCGCCAGCTATTTGCCTATGTTAAATGGCTAGAAATGGCAAATCGGGAACCCTCAAAATTACGGTAAGGGAGGTAACTCTTGGTTCCTTTTTTCCGCCAGGGGGCGCCACCAGTCCCGTATGCCGTCACTTCCGGTCTGGGTGAATGGAGGATGGGAATATGATAGGATATGTACTGACCTGTCTGTGGGTTTTTCCAGAATATCGTTCACCTCCTTGTCTCTTCGGTCACCTCCGTGTCTTTTCGGTGAGGTCCGTGTCTTTTCGATTACCCCTACGATAGGGGTCTGTATTATACAATATACAGGCCTGTATGGGGTATGGGGATGGTCATTTTTGAACATGATAGGCCATGTACTGTCTGTGGGGGTTTTCCCGCCAGAATTTCGCTGTCGTCTGCTTGGGGTTGTCACGTGCCGAACACCTGGCTCCCCGAATTGCAACATTGTTGCACGTTCGCTACAATGTTGCGGGTGAACACCTGATCTGGCGTCTGCGTGAGTGAGTTCACGTGCCGAACACCTGGCTCCCCGAATGGCAACAATGTTGCACGTTCGCTACAATGTTGCTACAACACCTGGTCTGGCGTCTGCGTGAGTGAGCTCACGTGCCGAACACCTGGCTCCCCGAGATCAAGGCATGTCCACACTTGTTCTGGGTTGTACAGTTCTGCCATGCAGAGAACGGATACTAGGAATGCATATTAAATCTATAGACAAAGTGTATGGAAATAGACGTTTTGGGGTCTAGGTGGGCCACTAGTGGGTCGATGGAGTCGTATGAGGTATCAATGTGAAACATTCGTTAAGGCGCATCCGACGGGCTGAGTGTCGGGTTGAAATATCGTCATTCTGCGCATGCGCGGTAGACAAAGGGTATGGAAATAGCCGTTTTGAAGTCTAGGTGGGCCACTAATGAACCGATGGGGTCGAGTGAGGTATCAATGTGAAGCCTATGTGAGGGGGCATCCCACTGGGTGAATGTGGGGTCGGAATATCGTCATTCTCCGCATGCGCAATAGACAAAGAGTATGAAAATAGACGTTTTGGGATCTAGGTGAGCCACTAATGAGCCGATGGAGTTGAGTGAGGTATCAATGTGAAGCATATGTGAGGGGGCATCCGATTGGACTAGTGCCTCGGCCGTTGTCAACATTCTGCGCATGCGCAGACAGGGAATTCTGGGAAAAGGGTGTGGAAATAGACGTTTTAGGGTTTAGATGAGCCCGTAATGATCCTATGGTGTCGTATGAGGTCTTATTTTGAAGCTGTCGTGAGGGAGCATCCGCCTGGGCTAGTGTGTCGTTCGTTGTCAATAGTCTGCGCATGCGCAGTCTGGCCGTAGTTTAGAAATAGACGTGTTGGGGTTTAGGTGGGTCACTATTAAGAGGGATCATGTATAGGGCGGGTTGGGGAAAACGGGTTGCACGGCGTGTTCGCACGACCAATGTCCACTGCGGTGAGATGGAGTGCTCAATTACATCCATCCACGCATCCATCCATCCAAGAAGGAATACATGATCGTCTGTATAAGAATGTGCGTGTATCACGGTAAGACGGTATGAGATCAACTGGCTCTCGTGTACTCTGTTTACGCACTTTTATCTATTCTCGACATTTCAACACACGGATTTCACTCGCAAAAGCATTCGCCCGATAGTAAGAAATAGACTCCTACACGCCCATGAAACAAATTTAGCGTAGCTGGCATAATTTCCTGAGAGAATAGGTCTCAATTCAAAGCAATGTTGTTCAGTATAATCTCTCTCTACCGTGCATTCATAGGTAACTTTTCGTCGAAAAGAAATAACCCAGAAATAACCCTACGTTCACTCTGATAAAGCCACGATGCTGTCAGTGGAAAATCACACTTTCGTTGTAAGTTATTCATTAGTCAAATTGGAGCGATATGCAAGAGATGAAAAAAATTGACGACGTTTGATGACTAAAAAGCAACCATGTGACTCTACAGGAAAGCATCCCTCGGCCCCTAACATTCAAACCGGTGAATACGGCGGATTCTCGGACGTAGCCTTAGTATCTCAGCCGTACTTTTATTGCAGGTGTTCATGTAGAGACTATGAAGTATCCACACGGCCCCTAGCATCGACTTTAGATACGCTAGCTCGGGAGCTTTGATGACAGATCAGCTCAAACAAATCATCTGCTGTTAATGGATGAGCATCGTGGACGTCTGATGGAGTAAACGCCTCAACATGGGCTAGTCTGGTAAATGGGAGGATACCCAGAGAATCTAACCTGCAATGCCCGACGTCGTACGGCTTAAATTTCGCACCAAAACAATAAACCTACATATATTTGTCGAGTGACATGTACAGAGAGCGGACCTCGGGGACTAACTGTCCACCAGCAGAATCCTGCCATTTTCAGGTAAGTCCCATAACTCTAGCTCCTGCCATTCACGAGATACCGGCTATTTCTGATATTGATGACGTCATCTACGGTTGACCTACTTCATTCGCGTAAACACTCCTATTCGACACTCCTAGTCCTCGGGAAATCATGTTGACCTAGTTTCGTCACGCTTACGTCATCCCACAGGCGCAACCATAGGGGCCAAAGGCCAGATACGGCGGTCCACGTCCTCCCATGTTAAAACGATATGGGAATCATCGGCACTACTGTACTACTTATGTGGGTAATTTTGTTGTGGAGCAAACTATATGGTGTTTGCTGTCTATCCGGCTGACACTGAAGACAGACGAAGAGTTTGCATACTGTGTCCGTGGGACCAGAAACCAACTTATCCACCGATACGTAGAGCTCGTTTGCTGATGTGGAGAGCTGGACGCAGGGAAGCCTGAGTTATGAAGAAAGGGAATCCACCTGTTTGGAGCGTATTTTAACTGCGGGAATACCCACGTTGTGGTGATCGAAGATAAATTACAAGTGACGAACACCACCATGCCCCCAACACCAGAAAACGGCCATGGACTACAGTTTGAAATGAAGGGCTATACCAAGCATCGAGCCATCATGTAAAGCAAACGTCACTTGGATGAGGACATGGGGTTATCACCCGAAGATTCCCTAATAAATGCTGTCACAATGCGAAAACAACTGTTCCCGAACATGTTACCTGAGCAGAGTTAAGACCAGAGCGAGCGGACGATAATGCGTCAAACGGAGAAGAGCAAACCCGACGGAATATTGACACATCATAATTGATGGCTTCTGAGCAGTCAACGATGCTCTGATGCACGAACAAGAGCATGGATACATGAATTATAAACACACCCAACGCGGCTTCCCTAGCTTAGGTATGATGTGGCGGAGGGTTAACAGATTATATGTAAACTTGCTAACTAGTAATCTTTCTTTCTCTCATCTGATTGTGTCAGTTATTTAAGACATCAGCGGCTAGATATATAAATGCGTGAGTGTACGAGTGTGGGCGTGTAGTGGTATTAATCCCCAGCGTTAGGATGTCACTGCATTAATACTAGCGTTGGGCACGCCTCATTCACTCACTTACTTGTTTGATATTAAAGGCATTATAGGTCAAGCGTGAGGAATATATAGCAATTAATGAGATATTCTAATTTAGAATAAAAGAAAAGATATCCTCCTTTGTCGAGGTGATCATTATGGTTCTTAAGTGGTGAAAATACTCAATCCGCCCAGTGAAATTTGATAGAAGCTCAGATAGAAGAGATACAGATCGAAAAACCATGGAAGGTTGCTAGTATGCCGACTGACAGCAATGCCATTTCAGCCGAGATTTAAAAAGCGAGAGAGAGAGAGGTACAGGACATCAAATCAGAGGTCCGGGCGTTCCATACACGGGGATCATACGATAAGTTAGAGAAGTCTGATGTTCTGTAGAGATTTACAGCAGATTGCCAAGTCGGATAACAGTGGACATTTGATAGCTTAAAAAAAACTTAATGACCCTCAGCAGCAGAAAAGAGTTCTGGTGAAAGAACAGATGGAAAAAAAATAATATAGTCATTGAGAGATCGGAGTGGCAAAATATTTAAACTGGTAAATAGGGCTTCAGTGAGGGCATATCTTAAGCTGAGAGTAATTACTCGGACCATTCTTTTTTGAAGGATCAGTGAGAGATTGAGGTGAGTTGGGAAAGTGTTACCCCAGACAATAGTACAATAAGAATTGTACCACACACAATAAGAATTGCAGGAGTAGAACAGGGTATAATAGAGTGTGGTTAGGGTTTTAATATTTAAATTATGTTTAATACAATTTATTACTCTAATATTTCTAGAGAGCTTAGACGACAGATTCGTTATATGCGTTTGCCAGTTTAAATTATCACATATACATCCAGAAATTCAAAATTGGTAACGCATTCAATTTCATCGGCATGAGATGTGATACGGCATCTGTTTGGTGTCAGAAACGTGAATTCAGTTTTTTATTGTTAAGGGATAATTGTTGCGGCATAGCCAATCATGTAATTTATCAAGTTCCTGTGACATAGTATCAGCTAATCATTTCGGGCCCGCGTCAGACAAAATCCCCAGCTAACTCATTCATCCAACAAATGACTCAACCGTACCTCGCCCATTCACTCTGTGCCTTGTACCGTACAGGGGACAGAGGATGGCCCATCTTTCACCAAAACACGCCCACCCGTGCCCGAAAATGCTACCTTTCTCTACTAATCATCGATGACTCATGACGCCACTGCCGGTACATGTAAAACTTCATTTGGACCACGTATGACCCGAATGTATTCAAAAACCAGAGGCCATCCTGCAAAGTACGCATGCGCACGGTGGCGTTACCGTTTCATAGGTTCTTTTAACATTCGTGTTTTCGAATTTTGTATCCCCAGGACCCTGAGCGACCCATACCCTCAACAACAAACCTATAGATAAAGCATCGGCCTTTTATGTACTACTAGTGTTTATTCAAGGCCTGTTAGAAAAATAACGAAAAATTCCTGGTTTACAGCAGTTGCAGCTATTCTGAAGTGGCTATACTTATTTCATCATTTGCTGTTAATGTGGACGCTTACAGACCCTATTCAGAATATTGCAACAAAAAGCATAGTCTCTTCTTAAATAGGAAATGACCCTGAACAAGAGGTCGCCATCGACGCTTTGCTTTTTGCCCCCCGCCGCAACACAGTCGGGGAGTTTAAAATGGGTCTCACTTCTTCGTGTCTGTTGATGTCCGTTGATGTCCGTTCAAATTCTTCGCAATCGATATTTTCCAAACGCTTTGTCGGATTCTTCAAGAACCAAAATTGGTCCTTGTGATGATTTGTATCTCAGCCACGCTTTGATTGTAGCTTTCATGTGGACATATTGGATTGGCATAACCACACGGCCCCGGCTTGAGCGGTATTAGATACAAACTTTTCAGAGCCATGATGTAATAGCCCTATCAAGTCATCTGCTGGAAAATGATGAACTATGTGATCGCCAGAGAACGGGTCAAGCGAGGGAGTATTTATTGAATGCAAGTACGTATTCAGAACAAATACATGTACCTGTGAGAGCCGACGCCGACCAAGCGTTTTATTATCCGCCATGTTTACAAGTCACAAAACTAAAATCAGAATGGGTGGTGGAAAACGTTGCCGGCGTACTGACAAGAAGTCATATTACCCCATCGACAAATATATTGACTGCATATTTCTAAAACATCACAAGAACCAAACTTTGGATAACTTTTCCAAAATTGGGGGTGACACTGGTATGTTTTCTCTGCAATCGACAGACCCGGAACTGGACATCAATGATCCAGAAAAGTCATCGAATCTCAGAACTAATGGTCGTGAATTACGTTTCGGAAAACCAGTTTCTGTAGCGGACATTAAGGCGATACAGAAGAACCAAGAGAGTAAAAACACGAGAGATCCTGAAGGATCTTGGCGCCCACCATTGTCCGATAATTATAAGCTAATGACTAGAAGATCTTTTTGTTCATTGTTACTAAGAACAAACAATTGATTTGTAATTTTGTTTACAGAATTTCAAATTTGAGCGAAAAAGATCGAATAAAGGGACACTGAAAAACACCAAAATATAATCTAAGTTTCAGGAGTTTCAAGATTTCTAGAAACTGTACTTATGTCGGTTGTTATAATACAAGAGAAATGAGCAAAGTTAGACTGAAAGTGAATGTACATGTATGGAGGATCCTTGGCCTCCGTTTTGTAGTACTTTTATATTATTTATTTTTTTGCACGTGTCATCATTGGGTACTGGAAGCGAAGACCAATCTCTTTGACACTTTGGCATGAGCTATGAAACATACTTAAGATTTTATAATTAGGAACGAATGCTAATTCTGTTCTGTTTACTGGGCTAGTTTGAGATATCTCTTTTAAGATACCATGCTCGAAAATAGTAAGATGGTACAATACTTAATATTGAAGGGATCAGGTCCGCGCAGTAATGTTGAAACTTCCAAAGTGCCTGAATCCAGATTATCTCCCTTGGATCGAAACATGCAGTAGTCTACAGTGGACGAGTTATGACATTGAGTCACAAGAGTGACGTCCCTTCATGTAGCCGACCCGCCGGCAGACGAAAGGGTGGGGCAGTTCACTTGCTACTGCATGGACTAAAGAAAACTGATTTAAAATATGAAGAAATACATTTTAATTCCGAATTATTTGAACTCCTTGATATGGAAGGTGAAGGTATGGATATTCTCTATAGTCGTTCTCTACCGTTTGATCCGCCGACCCTTGTGATGCAACGTCACAACTCGAGAATACCGTATTAATTGATTTTCGAATCGGACCAAAAAAAGGTATTTGCCCCATGAAATATTTCCTGAGAATTCACGATAACAATGTTTCAAGGGGAAATTAAAGATGAGATGACCGCCTTGTGGCCATATTGGATTTTCGATTTGGACCGAAAAACGTATCTTGCACAACTAGGCCCTAAGGGGAACCCGTGTACCAAATTTGAGAAAGATCCATGCAGTACTTCCCGAGAAATCACGATAACAAAGTTGCATGGGAAAATCACAGATGGTCGCCTGTTAGCCATATTGGATTTTCGAATCGGACCAGAAAAGGTATCTTGCACAATTAGACGACAAGGGGAACCTGTGTACCAAATTTAACAAAGATCCATGCAGTAGTTCCTGAGAAATCGCAATAACAAAGTTTCATGGGGAAATCCAAGATGGCCGCCTGATGGGACATATTGGATTTTGGAATCGGACCAGAAAAGGTATCCTGCACAACTGGACCACAACGGGAACCTGGGTATCAAATTTGAGAAAGATCCAGGCAGTACTTCCTGAGAAATCACGATAACAAAATTTTATGGGGAAGTCAAAGATGGCCGCCTGGTGACCATATTGGATTTTCGTTTCGGACCGAAAAAGGAATCTTGCATATCGATACCCTAAGGGGAACCTGTGTACCAAATTTGAGAAAGATCCATGCCGTACTTCCTGAGAAATCGCGATAACAAGGTTTCATGGGGAAATCCAAGATGGTTGCGTGGTGGCCATATTGGATTTTCGAATCGGACCAGGAAAGGTATCTAGCACAACTAGACACCAAGGGGAACCTGTGTACCAAATTTGAGAAAGATCCATGCAGTAGTTCCTAAGAAATCGCGATAACAAGATTTCATGGGGAAATCCAAGATGGCTACCTGGTGGCCATATTGGATTTTCGAATCGGACCAAAAAAGGTATCTTGCACAACTAGACCCCAAGGGGAACCGGTGTACCAAATTCGAGAAGATCCATAAAGTAGTTCCTGAGAAATCGTGATAACAAGAATTGTTTACGGACGGACGGACCAGCGGACTGACGGACGACGGACGACGGACCACGGACGAAAAGCGATTTGAACAGCCCACCATCTAGTGATGATGGGCTAATAAGACGAAATACATCGTGGATTGCAAAAGTGTTTGACGCCTGGTGAGATACTAGAATGCGATCGGAGAATTTTGTCCACGTTTTTTAGACGAATTGTGAACAGCTACATCACATGTTGTTCTGTTTTGTCGTTGAATCGAGACAGGTACACGATACTCCTTACCCACAACGGACACTTTATCATTGAAGTCGTTATAGACGTGTTTGATTTTCTGAAATTTAACATTGTGAATTGTCTGTATTTTAGCATTTAAATTTGTCTTTGTCTCGTGGATATTCTTTTGATCTTTGTGAATATTAAATACTGAGTTACCATACATTTTTTCGCATATATGCATGTGCATACAACTCTTTGACTCCTATGTTAATAGAAAACAGACATCACGTGTCAACCATACGATAGTTTAGTATCGCATATGTAGTATTAGAAATACCAAAATGTATGGACATATAACAGGAAGCGAAGATCAAAGAAAAATGTGACAATGTTGCTGCTGTTGTTTTTGTTGCTGTTGTTGCACCTGTCTGTCAAGTTCAGTTCAATGTGGTCGTGATGCTCGAGAATCGATCAAAATGCTTCTGCATTTGACCCAAAAGAACAGTGATATTGAAAGAGCACCCAGCTATTTTTAAAATGATAATTTCTCATCAATTAAATATTATGTTTTTCAACACTGGCATGGACTTCGCTTCAAAAGATTTAACTGCACTGAACTCTGCCTTTACCTTCTAAACAATGTTTCTAAGTGCCAGGTAACCTTCAGGTAGCCTTGTGCATAATTTGGAGGCAAGATATATCATTATAAAGACGCCTGGGTGACCGAGCAGTTAATTTAAGTTGAGGTCAATTAAATTGAATATGAGCATTATCCTCTAACCTAGAATAGTCCGTCTCTGTAGATAACGATGCATCGACGATTGCATTATCTATTTTTCACCAGAGAAGATAACAGGATATCTGACAGGGTGGCCACAACCATTCGTCCGGTTTTAGGATTGCAGCATTTCACAATTGAGTATCCGCCTAAAGCTTAGTGCATTTTACCATGTATACATGGTCCTCTTAACATGTTTGGTTCTCTTTGGACAGAAGCTACATTCAGCTCCGAGTCGGTTTCCTGATCAATAAAATGGAAGAACATATGACACGAGACTCCAAGATGTATCAACATTTCAATCTCCAGGATGTCATATCAACAATTCAATCTACATTAAATAGACAATAATGGATCAAAATAAACGAACAACTCTGAAGTATCAATTATTATCATACGGATAATTATATTCGCAACCCAATCAAGATAATAAGATACATGTAAATAGCCGAATGAAAGTCCATTTCGATTGATAGAAATTACAAAACTTCTGAATTACATTTTTACATACATGTGTATATAGGCATAATAGTCGGTTCCATATCCATACCGACAAGACTTCCCCAACAATAAACTCACAACAATGATTTAATTTCTGAAAGCTTTTCATTCAACGAATTGGAATTTAGTGGCAATAATTGTTCTTCTGTTTACGAAGACTGGATTACTCATCATCCAAATATTCATCCAAATATCTGAAAAATAATATACATTTCAAACAAAATTAATGTGCCTCTTTCTTTTAATTTCGTCCCAGAAATGATTTGAAAACGAAAAATGAAATGAAAAACGGTCGGCTTGAAACAACAGCGAAGGTAGAGGGCATAATTTATTTAAAAGAACAAAATTAAACAACACTGTTGGCGGGGCAATATACTCGCGTTGTATTATTTATTGCTGATTTAATGTGTCTAGGGATTTAACCAAATAATGGAAGTAATTGCTGCCCAATTCAGAGAGCAATGACGCTTTAGACCAACGGTTACATACATTTTACTATAAACGATACCGCGTGTTGTTTGTTTACATTTGTGTGCTCGAGCGTTTACGTTTATGTTCTTCGATTTTCAGTGAATTACCAGCCGCATTTGTGGTCTTCGTAGCCCCTTTATCTCTGACTATGACCTCCCATTCCGATATACTTTCTGTGGAACATATGGAATTTGATTCTAGACCTGCAGAATTGATTTTAATTCGCAGTTCCTGGACGTATCTCCTAAAGTTATTCAAATTCTTAAAACAGGTTCGAAAAAAGTTACACTGAATAATATTGAGCCAGCTTATACATTTTCGATTGGTGATGTTTCTTTCTTTCGATACATAACGTCTAGAGAAATTGCGCTGTCAGAGCAACTATTCGACTACAGATCTATAGACGGAATAACCAGATAATATTAAATGATTCATCTTCAATCTAATTCATTATCCGTGTTTTATTGCATATGTACTCGCCGAGATTAATCTCGCTGCAAGAGAGTATATACATTAGAGAGCATATACCTTCCGAATAGTTCAAAATTTCATTTGATAGCATCTCGATTCCATTCTCGAAGCAGGTCGAGTTATTTCGAGGAGCATCGAGATGGTCTTGTGCTTCGAGAGAAAACCGGGAACAAACCGGGTCAACAATCGATAGAGATAAACCGGGACACTTCGAGACGAGATATGTATCGGTTTTACTCGTTTATCGAGAAACCGTCTCCATCGATTGGACGTGAACCCTAAGAACTCTATCTTGTACTGTGTTAGCAAGATCGAGAGCCGGTCAGTTTCTTCAGTATCTCAATATGTATCTGGCTGACCCTTCGGATCAAATATTTTACCCCTATAGGGGAATTCATAGATACATAAAAATATAAACATGCAGTGCTGGTGGAAATTTCTCGTTGCATCAATCTATAGAATTAGTAATTTGTATATATTAAGGGGAAATCATTATCGAATTTTGGAAGCCTGTGATGGATCCTGTATCCTAAAATGAATGTCTTGAGTAGGAGGCATAAGAACAGTTTTAAGATTAAATAGATACATGCATCCGAGTGCGCTCGAGGAGGTCACCGAGTTTTCCCACGCCACGTCATAATCATTACATGAATGCTTATTACTGTTACATTCTATGCATTGTTTGGCAGGGTTCACATGTAATTTTAATATGAAGACAATCAATACTATACTAGCCGCGCACACACTGTTAACGTATATGTAGTGAATACATGTAAAAGTATACGAGTTATTGATTTTCTATCGTATATGTCGCACCTATGTACCTTTGTAGCTATATAAATGCATGGCTCCACATGAAGTATACCAGAAACGATCGACACCATCTGTTATCGGACTGTATGGTTGTGTCACGCCGATCAATACAACATTATCTTCACTCGCATTCAATGTATGTTTATGTTAGAAGATAGTACTCTCAAACAAATGTGAATTGAGTCGATGTCCTCATTCAATATTCTGCCGTCGTCTATTAAAGAATTTACGCGTCCATAATCCAAATACCTAGTCCAAATTAACAAAAAAATATATATAACAAACAACAATCATGGTATACATAAACATAAGCTACTTTTCTTGAAGAGAGGAGCGGTCAACAGGAATGCTCTTCCAAAAATATCAAATCTGTATCGCTAATCAGTATTCTTAATCCATATCGATATCGTTATCTAGAGAATGATATTTCTCATATAACATGACCGTTTCCTATGAGAGAAAGCCATTGTAGAAAAATCGTCTACCATGAGATGACGTCATGCCCTTACGTCACGCACTATTTTCATCGTCTGCTTGTTACAATGTTACTGTTGTTTCGTTACTCACTGCCCGCTTTGCTTCGTCTCACTTTGAACTGAATTGTTCGTTTCACCGACACTGTTTGTTGCCGAAACCCTACGAAGCCGCATGTCTTCACCAAAACCAATTAAATACTTGACTTAAGTACTCCACAAATGACACATAGTTGCAGTAGCGGAATATTTCAACAATTTCGGTGTCATTAAAGTAGTGTATTACTTATAAAAATATTGTTCTCTTTTATTCAGCGCTTGTAGCCTGGGTGTGATTCGGCCCATTCATGGACCAAAGTGCCCAATAGTAGTATTGCGCGCTTGACCTAGTTTTACGCTTACAACATCGTCGGTCGAAAATGGGACGTCAGCCTTTATTTTAGCTTCTCTGATATATTATATGAGAAAAAAGCTCTCACACTCGTTCATTTCTAGACGACTTTTCCCACACTCGTTTGAGAAAAATGTGCCACATTTATCTCAACCTCGTGTGGGAAAAGTCGTCTAGAAATGAACTCATGTGAGAACCTATTAATCTCAGCCACGCTTTGATTGTGTCTGTTGATATGAACACCATGAGGTTCTTGAAGTACATTGGTTCATACCGCCCCTATAGCCCCTGGTTAAGCGGAATTAGACACAAGTCACGAAACATGAAGCCATCAATCTTGAACGCGACGCTCGTATTTTGCTATCAGCATGCGAAAAAAATCGCCAAATTTTAGAAACTTTGAATGGAGTCGCTTGGGGGTATAACTCTGTTTTATAAGCTTCTGCAATAAAGTTTTGTGACATTGATTAAAATAGTCACATTTACCACAGGATCAGGCGAATGCTACAAGGCGAGGTCCCATTGAAATATGTTAAAACCACACACCTTCCGATGAAATTAGTAGGACCTGCTGGAAGCGGAAAAAACTAAGTGGATTGATACGTTATTACCAGGTCTCGATGACTACATTGAACCTATCCCACATATAATGATCTATTGCTACGGCAAATGACAATCACTTTTCGAGAATATGATGAGTCGAATCCCTAAGGTATTGTTCGTTTAGTGTATACCTTTAAATCCCTGGATCAAGGATATCTCGACACTTCCTTAGGAAACTTGATAATAATTGATGACATATGACAGAGACCAAGAAAGATACGAGCGCTTCAGATCTTTTTACCAAAGGCTTTCACCACGATAACATATCTGTTATTATATAGAACAGAACTAGTTAAGGCCTCCGGAGGCAATGGATTGATTTGTCAGTATGTCGCTCTGTACAACAAGCCCATCGACAAGCAAAAGATTTCATTATTAGAAAACCGTATTTATCCTGGACGGATCAACTACTCCATGAAAATGTATGCAGACGCAATCGCTTCACCATATCGTCACCTCTTGCTCGACCTTAACCAACTACGTCTGAAAGCCAAAGTTTGAAGAAAAAGTATTCGACGGTGTAACAATGACAAACCGAGGACCTGAAATGAGCTCCAACGAATCCCAACGGGGCCAGAGCGAGAATACGGAACTGAATGAAGAGGGAAATCCACGTAAAAGGAAACACTTTACAGATGATGAAAGTGACTATGAAGAAAGTATTCATCTCCTTACATTAGACAGAGTTGTTTATCAAACACATAAGGTAGGAGATAGTGATGGTATAGGAGTGAGGGAAAAACGGTATGTAAGTCAAGGCAATGACGACGATGAATCGAGTGATATGGCTAAGAATGATTACATACCAGAAATGACGCATTTCGATCAAGTGATGCACTGGTGTACTCTACAAAATGGTTATATTCACAGGGAAATTTTAAAAACGACAAAGCCACTACAAACGTTGTACGAATTTAACTATGAGGAAGCTCTCCAGCAAACGATTAGAATGAGGAAAAGTATATCTGATAAGTTGACCGATAGAGATGGAAACATTACCTATCACACTGAGCAAAATGTTAACGTTGAAGAGATTGATTCTGGACAGGCTGACATGTAGCGATAGTATCACCAGAGAGATGTATCGCGAATATTAGAAATAGAGGATATATACTTTCTGATTCGATTATTGCCGCGGGATTTCTTTTGTGTGCAATGGCTGAATATTGAATGTTTGATCTAACGCCTCGAACATACAGACGTTTTTATAATTTATCTCAACAAAGAATATGTCTTATACGTCGCCTTCGTCATATCCCTATGTATCTAATAAACCAATTTTATGAACATCGTAAAACCATATGTTCGAATTTCACTAGTTAGGTATAGCATGGATTTTATACCAAAGAAGTTCATGAAATTGTATGCTAATATGTATTATATTGAAATACAATATGTATTGCGCTATATTTTTAGTTCATTTTCTCTCTACCTAATACCTAAACCCAAAAGGTGAACATAGTTTAGAATCAAATGGCGTTCATATTAGAATCGTATAGGGGCTCTACTCAACTAAACTTTTAGTATAACACAAATGAACCGTGGCATCATATTCATTGGATATTTTCACAGTGGGTCTACGACGCGGAGCGGGAAATCCGATGAACGCTCCGTAATTGGTGTAACTCTTTTATCCTGAAACTGTCCTTACGCCTTCTACTCTCTTGCTGCGATGGATATTCAAACGGCTTGAGAAAAAAAACATTTATAGCTCAATAAATCACACTTCCGTGTGAAAAATCAAATCAATATCGGGCATTTCTATGTACACAACAGAAAGCCTAGAACAAAGTGAATGTTTGATTGTGAGTTTAGTTTCGTGGTTCAGCACAAATTTCATATGGCGGAGGGGTCACGCTTAGTCCGACTTTACCCTTCACTATGATATCTGGTAAGTTAGCACCCACTGGCAACCGGATGTTAAACGTTTGCAGCATGGATGCCACAAGGAGAAATAACTCGGTTCTTGCTAACGACTCCCCAAGACAGATTCTTTTACCTGCAATATAAACAAATACGTGCATATTACAGAGATTCACAGTAAGGCTTCATCTCGCGTAATTAGGCGGCAAAGAGTTTATACGAGCCAAGTCTTTTTGTCGATAATCCCTATATTAGGTACATACATGTGGCAGGAATAATTCATTGAAATACAGTGTGGGAACACACTAGTTCTCAAATGTACCTTCCGTTATGCGATGTTTTTGCTTGTGACATCTAAAACTTCTACTCCAAATGATAAGAAATCATATAACCCAGTCACAATGATTTGTTATCAACATGCACCAATGTTTATCATAAAGGATAAGCTGTCAGACAATACACACTATTTGAAATGCCACCAAAAACAAAAAGCATACCAGTCAAAACTGTTTACGAGACTTAATAAGAACACAATATGTTGTATGAAAAAGAGTGACTTATCCTCAAAGGCAGCTGCCTTAATTCAGTCATACATGTATCAAATCCCGACAGAACATTTACGATCACACATTCACCATGGGATTGAATAAACACCGGCAATAATGTCTCATGTGAAGTGGAGTTTGTTGCCCGCATACGTAGGGCCACGTAACCGGAAGTGACCTCCTCAAATCTCCGCAAAGATCAAGGTCAAGGCCAAACCAAATGGGCATTCTCTACTACTGTGGAATGTTAAGGCGAAAATTCGATCCCAGTGAGGTCCGGTTGCAGTGACAAAAATAAAACATTAGCTATGAAAGAAACTTGCATAAATACAACATTGTGTTGCATACTCAGAGTAATATCGAGACAATGAATCTCGTGATTTTCTGATAGGAGGGTCGCGTGAATGATTGAGGTGAAGACCCGCACAGTGTCTCTCTGTAAACGTTTGAAGATCGATCATAACCAGAACGGGCTTTTCTCCACAGTTATCTAAAGGAAAAACGACTGTTCTCCACAGTTATCTATTGCAGCAACGACTGTTCTCCACAGTTATCTATTGGAGCAACGACTGTTCTTCACTCTCATCTATTGGAGCAACGACTGTTCTTCACAGTTACCTATTGGAACACCGACTGTTCTCCACAGTACCTATTGGAGCAACGACTGTTTTCCACAGTTATCTATTTGATCAACGACTGTTCTTCACATTTGTCTATTGGGTTATCTATTGGAGCAACGACTGTTCTCCACAGTTAGCTATTGCAACAACGACTGTTCTCCAGCTATTGATTAGAGCAACGACTGTTCTTCACAGTAATCTATTGGATCAATGACTGTTCTTCATAGTTATCTATTCGAGCAAAGACGGTTCTTGGCAGTTACTTATTAGAACAGGGACTGTTCTCCATAGTTATCTATTGGAGCAACGACTGTTCTCCACAGATTTTTATTGGAACAACGATCCTTATTCCCCAGCCTACAATACAGTGTTGCGCGTGCTTGGATCCAGGAGTCTAATAGATTACTTAGGGAACCCCGATGGCCCTCACCCTTCTCGTTCCCGGTTAAGCGTTCGACTTCCGGTTGCGAATACGCAGCCATAATCCCCTGCCCCTGACGCATGACTTGATCCAGGAGTATCGTTGGGTAAAATCCTTTTCTGTCACCCCTCTCGTTCGTGATCAAGATTTCTACTTCCTGTTGAGCATGCGTACCCATTATCCCCTACCCACAATAGCCTTTCATACCTCTCGTTTTCGGCAATGCCTTCCCCTCCCAAGTTTGCATCCATAAATACCTACCCACAGTATTCTATTGCGCATACCACAAACACCACAAACGACAGTTTAGGAACCCGTATGTTCCACAACTCACCAAACACCCCTGCATACCCGAGCATATCCGCTGTCTACTAATCCGCGAGTGCGCGCGTGTATTTCACCGGTCCGTAACACCATTCTTACTCTACATACAGAGAGATTCAATACGCGATGCATGACCCATTGGGACCCAGGATGGCTAACATGTCCGAAACACTCCCTTGTGCATCCGAATCTATATTCACCACTCCTCCATTGCGAATGCGCGTAACACTACAACACGCAGGACACAGCGAAAAGCCCATTCACCCCCAGAGAGAGTAGGAGAGTAGGTAGGGGCCTGGTCCCGAGTGCGCTTCCACTCGACTCTGTGATTTCTCTTCTACTGATGACCTTCAGGGGTCCCTCCCTTTTCGTACAGATGAAGCCACCGCTCATTCTAGGGGATTTCCAGACAAGGTCCGTCATTTAATGTTTTTAATTTGCGGAGCAAATCTGATCACTCCGACCCGGCGAAGCTCGATAATGACAACACCCTGATCATAGAATCATACTTATAACGTCACCCAGTTTCGCCGAAAGATAAAGATTTTCTGTCTAAGTACAATTATATTATCTTGTTGTTCTGTGCTTGGATAATGAAAATGAATTTAGCCTCGGGGTAGAAAGAAAACATAAAGACCACACACGTAATTTCACCCCGGTAGTGCATAAACAGGGGCACCAATCTGTCCTGTGTAGTGGCGTTTACGATTTTTCTTGTGCGTAGGGTCAGATGACGGGAAGTGACCTTCTCGAACCTCCACAAAAATCAAGGTCAATGCCAAACCAAATGAGCATTCTCTACTACTGTTGAATGTTGAGGCGAAAATTCGATCCCAGTGGGGTCAAGTTGGGGTGCCAAAAACCAATTTGATATGAAAGAAATTGGCATAAATACAACGCATTTTTGCCTAATCAGAGTAATATCAAGACATGAATTACTGTTCACGAGATTTAACCAGATAAAATCGACTGTTCCACAGTTATCTATTGCAGCAACGACTGTTCTCCACAGCTACATATTAGAACATCGGCTGTTCTCAACATTACCTATTGGAACAACGATTTTTCTCCACAGTTATCTATTGCAGCAACGACTGTTCTCCACAGCTACATATTAGAACAACGACTGTTCTTCACATTACCTATTGGAACAATGACTGTTCTCCACAGTTATCTATTGCAGCAACCATGACCTCCATACCTATCTATTGGAGCAACGTCTGTTCTCCACAGTTATCTATTGCAGCAACAATTGTTCTCCGCTGTTATCTTTTGTAGTAACCGCTGTTCTTCACATTACCTATTGGAACAGCGACTGTTCTTCACAGTTACCTATCTTTTGCAGCAAAGACTGTTCTCAACATTACCTTCTGGAACAATGTCTGTTCTCCACGTTACCTATTGGAACAACGATTACTCTCCGCAGTTATCTATTGCAGCAACGACTGTTCTCCATACTTATTGATTGGAGTGACGACTGTTCACTACAGTAAACAGTAACAACGACGTAATTACTGTTCTCCACAATTGTCTATTCGACTATCGACTGTTCTCCACAATTATCTATTCGACTATCGACTGTTTTCCACAATTATCTATTGGAGCAACGACTGTTCTCTACAGCTGCATATTGGAACAGTGACTTTTCTCCACAGTTACCTATTGGAACAACGAATGTTCTCCTTAATAATCCGTTTTCCATAAATTGGTTATGGTCAATCTTCATGTGTTTACACAAAGGAATAAGTGATTTCACCTCAAATTCAGCGATTTTGCAGGAACACACTATTTCACGTCCCTGTTGTTCGAGAATCACAAGACCCGAATTCCTTGAATTACTCTGAGTATTCAACAAAATGTATACTTTTTGCCAATCGAACAATTTATTTCGTAGATAATATTTAGTTTTAGCTAACTGGGGTCGAATCATGGTCCTAATCTAAACCTCATTTGACCTCTATACATGGTATAAAACTAATCCACAAAACTGCTAGCAATTTCGCAATTTACATCATTTCATCTAAAGATAATAAATTTATCTGAATAAAGACCTCATTTAGCTCAGTGGCACAATTGCCGCGAAAAGCTTTATCAGCCAATGGCTTGGGATCCTAAATTTAAACATTTGAGGTATAATCTGTAGACGGTGAGACAAAAAATATCATTCAAATCCTTACCGATAGAATATGGCACAAATTGTTCAGGTTTTGTGAATTTTCCATGATCGTCCAGAAATCGAGAGGGTCGGAAGACTTCAGGATCACCCCAGAATGCCTTGTCGTGAAGAGCTTCGTGCAAATTAGGCAATATACAAGTTCCCTTGGGAATAAAATACCCATGGAAGTGCATATCTTTTGAAGTTGCGTGGGCTGGACCAACAGGCAACGGGCTTGCGTGCCGCTGTACTTCGGAGATAAAGGCTTCTGTGAACGACAGGATCGGACGATCTCGCATACCAGGTGAACGCGTTCCACCAGTCGCATTGTCTACTTCCTGTTGGATCATGAATTGCATCTCCGGGTACTTCATCAAATACAGCAAAATCAATTTCATGGTGATCGCTACGCTTTCGGCCCCAGCAAAGAAAAGTTCAAAGATAATCCTCAACAGCTGGTATTCTGAAACGAGAGAGCAACGCTAAAACGGCTTAGGGTAAGGCCTGGTACACAAGAGCGAGTGGTATGGACAAGTGAGACCAAATTTGTGGAAGACTGTTACGGCCATTCGCTATATTTTGCTCTGGTACGGTCATTGTCCATAAACAAGCTTGTAAGAAAGCTAATGGCCACTGAAGACTTCCACAAATTTAGCCTCACTTGTCAAGGAGAACTTTGTCGTGTGTTCCAGGCCTTGAAGTAGAGTTACACTACGTTTATTTCGTTTATTCATCAAGTCAAACGCGGGGGCTTAATGACTGAAGTCAGAGCAGCCAAAAAGCCAAGAATTGAACGCTGGAGTCAATTTCAAGCTTTCGTACATCGACATTCAAAATATGGATTAGAATATTGTGTTATTTAATTGTTTATTCGGCAGATTTCGATATTCATTATACGATGACAGCTTGCACTGTGTATTGTATTTTTCACACCGACGACTTAAATTAATAAAAGTAGAAATTCAGAATCAATTGAAGACATAGAACAAGTCTGATCCATCACGTGAAAGTATTGGCTGGATGTGGGTAGAATTGCTTTTTCCTTGCTTAAATTTATCGTGATATATATGATAGAATATATCCAGCTGCGTTGATGTCATCGAAAAACATGACAATTATGTGTTCTTTAAAATTACCGTGTCAAGGCAATATGGGTACACAGAAAAAAAAAATCCTTAAAAATTTAAGGAATATTCCCCGACTATTACACCAACGGAATATTCCTTAATATAACTAAGGAATATTCCCCACAATCTTAAGGAAATTCCATATCATGCTACGAGATATTCCTTGTTGAATTTTAAGGAATATTCTGCTGGTGTAATAATCGGGGAATATTCCTTAAATTTTAAGGATTTTTTTTGCAGTGTACGTAGTTTCTGGGTAATGGTACTCAAGCTTCCTGAAGGTGCTGTTGTTCATATTGGCCATTGGTTGACATACACACAGCGCGATCAATCTCACGTTCGGCTATTTTCGTATTGGCGGAACGAGCCTCACACATAGAACGCACAAATCCCCACCGGTGGAGAGCGTATGGTGATCACGCAATGAGCCGGCTACGGAATAGTGTCTTTGATAATCGAGGGTTCCGATCGCATTTTATTGTGAAATTCAGTTAATTTTAACCATAAGAACATAATTCATTCAAATTATACAAAACTATTTCTATGTTGGATTCGTTATGTTTAGTTGAATAATAGCAATCTATCCCCAGAACTCAGCAACTGGGCTAATTTCCGCCAATACGGAAATAGACGAATGCGAGATTGGTTCCGCCGAAAATTAATTGTGCGCATGATAAGATAAGATTCTCTTATATATATAACTGAGCATCCCATTTGAGACAGAGTACAAAACACATGAAAAGTAGAACAAATAAAAAAGTAAACAAACAGGTGCGACCTTAACGTTTCCGCTCCCAGAAATCCACTAGGCCAGAGGTCAGTTTTCGCATCTAAAGTGAGTTCTGGGGCTAGATTGGCAGCGCTATCACCGCCCGCTCTCTTGTGAGCCGAAGCCAACAATCAGCAAGTCAGTATTTCACTGTTTCAGTCAGGCTTGAAAACGGACTGGACAGGCCGTCACCTGGCTCGATATTGGGCCAACGGGATCGGGAGGTGTCAAGGTGGAGCGCTCATCGAGCCCAATCCCGTGGTGCATGGGTTAGGCAAAACTAGGATTTGTCTGGAACAATAAAATGTGGAACACGGACTTCATCCCTAAAATAGGAAAAACTCCCATCAACTAGGTATATTTGGGGGTAATATCGGTCTCCAGTGGATCGTGGGCTTTCGAGAGGTGCGGGGTGGGATAGCGGGTGCATGTTAAAGTAGGATTTTTTTCTCGGAAATAGAACGCGGAACACGGACTTTACACCTAAAATGAGTAAAATACTGATCGAAGAGGTATAGGTTTCAGGCATACTGGTGTTGTTGAGTTGGAAATGAGAGTAGCATGGTAGAGTTACCCCTTCTTGAAAGTGACGTTATTCATCGCCATAACGGCAATTGCCATAACGCATCCAACGCCCGTCTTCACGCAGTGACGCCCTAACGCTGGTGTTGGTACATACACATACACACATACACGCAACCCCACCTTAATCCTGATGTGACCTAACGCCATGATGCAGAGAGTTGAGAGAAACACAGATCAACATATTAACATGTTTTCATATAGTTTATTATCCTCTCCAACACAACACACCCTAGCTGGGAGAGCCGCTATGAGTTAGTTTACAATTCAAGTACCCTGTACCCTATAGGACATATGGTAGACCAGGGTGCGGGAGTATCACCAGGCACGAGCGCATGCGTGCGATGACGTCACTTCCGGCGATGACGTCACTTCTTTATATACCTTACTTACACAGCAGTTGGCCGACACACATTCAGCATACGTAACTACAGACCGTACTCACCTATAGCATCACAGACATCACTGATACATAGATGTACAGACAAGCTATAGGGTCCATGTGGCACCACCAGGTGAGCGAACATGTGTGTGATCACGTCACTTCCGGCGATGACGTCACTTTCGGTGTGTGCGTGCGTGTGTGTGTGTGTGCACGAGTGTGTGTGTGAGAGTGTGTGTTTGAGTCTGTGGGTGTGCGCTGGTGCGTGTGCGTGTATTTGTGTACGTGTGTGTATGTTCTTACCACACCAGCATCAGTATGTCTCTGCGTGAAGACGGGCATTGGATGCGTTAAGACAGATATCGAGGGCGTTATGACGGTGAATGACGTCACTTTCAAGCGGAAGTAACTCTACCTTGCTACTCTCATTTCCAACTCAACAACTCTAGTATGCCTGACACCTAGACCCATTCGATGAGAATTTTAGGTACCTATTTTAAGTCCGTGTTCCGCTTTTATTTTTGAGAAAAATTCTACTTTTACATGCACCCGCTATCAAACCCTGTGCCTCTCGGAAGCCTACGGTCCGCTGGGGACCGATATTACCCTAAATAGACCTAGTTCATGGGGAGTTTTTCAATAGTTTAGGAGTAAAGTCCGTGTTCCGCATTTTAATGTTCCAGGAGAAATCCTAGTTTTGCATTCACCCCATGAATCTCGGGATCGGGCTCGATGAGCGTCCGACGTTGATACTTTGCCCGATCCCGTAGGCCCAATATGGGCCCTTATCGAGTCAGTTGACGGCCTGTCCAGTTCGTTTTTCCTCCTTTTCCCCCTGAAAATTCTAATTTTACAGCCACTCCATCCAGTCACGTGACCTAATCACCCATCCCCTGATCAGCCTAGAAGTGCGTTTTGACCTTTGTCCTTCGATCTCCACATGACCACTGGCCCGGATGTGGCCTCGACCGGATGCGACGTCACTCCCTCCCCAATTTCCTCCCTATTATCCCCCACACTCACCGAAATGATAAGAGATTTGCAGTAATCGCGATCGCGTTTGGTCGTCTGTTTCATGCATATCTGACGAACACCCGGGTTTCGACGCAGCCTAGAATACGTAGTAGAGAAAGTACGAGCAACTGTCGATTCGTGAAAAAGAATCGTCGAGACGATTCTTTTTCACGAATCGACAGTTGCGAAGACTTTCTCTTACTTAAACGACACCTGTGATGTCATAGTATTGTCCCAACTGCAGATTATTTTTCAAGAATCGTCTCCCAGACACTACATATTATTTTCACACATGCATAGTGCATTTAGTACACACAGGCTGGTGAGCTTTTATATTGAGCAATAGAGCAGAGGCGTGTGTTGTTTTAAACCTGCAACAAATCTGGAAAAGCACACCACAAATCCTTACTTGTTGTCCATGCTAGGAATGCCCGTGGTCGGTTAGGTTAGTTCGATTAAAGTTAGTCACACATATCAACAAACAAAAGACAATCACAGCGCAGACGCTCTCATCAATGAAGATGTGACCGACCAACCGTCAAGTCTCGAGGCCCCCTCGAAAGAGTTGACGGAGTATTGACTTGCTCAAATTGTTTACGGCGGATCCATCACATCAATACAACTCGTACAGGCAGTCACGATGGTACGGACGAAACATTAACATGGTTATTAATTTGGCCACGTAAACTGGAACAAAGATAACCAGGCGATGAGTCGACCACGCACAACAGCTAAATACTAGTTCATTTTATAAATACCTAGTCATACAATAAAATGATAAAAGCTGATATTATTATATCAACATAGCGAAGCGATAGCTTTGATCAAAGGGACACAAGTGTGCAACAAATAGATACCACTTCTTCTTACACCGAGACCACCGATTTCTTAGTGCTGAATTTCTTGACAAAATCTATGCCTTCTTACATGAAGTATGTCAATACACTACTGAGTCCGAGAAGCCGACTCGTAACTGCACCTTCATTGTACAATAATACTCACCCAATTACGTAACGGAACACACCGGTTATGGAAGTGTAGATTCTTGAAAAATAATCAGTATCCCCAACAACAGATTGTGACTTTAATACAAATGAACGATCTAATACTGTATATGTTGCGTAGCATGTGATCAAATATGTACGAATTTCGAAAGTAAAGCTGTTAAATTACATCGGAAAGGAAGATTGAAGTGGAACTAGAATGAGTATAACCATCTTGTATTTCAGTATTTGGAAACGTTAATGCTGGTTTTACTGTCGCAAATATTCTTTTTACCCACTCCGCCTGCGCGCATTAAGTCAAACTCAATTTGCGACAGTAAAACCAGCATTAACGTTCGCAAAAACTAAAATACAACACAGTTATTTCCTAATTTCACTGAATTGAAATTTTCGGAAATTTGTTGATCATCTAGCTGGGAAATGCTCTCATGTTGTGTATTAAGTTCTACTGGAAGTTGCGAATGAGATTGTATTGGCCATTAGCTCCTTACAAACTCGTATTATGCACTTGTCAAGGAAAAATTGGTCGTGTGTCCCCGGCCTTAAAGTGTGGTCATGTTGCAGTCAGACTGGGAATCAGTCCATCTGCGATTCGCCATTCAATTCTCAAACGGCCTAGGCCCATTCTCAGATGGCCGGTTTATATAAATTTACGATCGATCATCAAAATACGAAGCTGCGCATCTGAAAACCCCTCGGCTCTGGGTTCATTCATAATGTATTCAATTTGAACCAAGATGTCAGGAACACCAAGCAGTCAAGTGACAAATATACAGAGTATTAAAAATTTTGCTATTAGAAATGGCCCCTAAGGTTATCATCCAATCAGAGAAACCGGTATTCATTGCATAAATCTCTTGATGCATCGATGATGTATACCAAATTTTATATTGAGCATTTGAACAGTATCAGAGATAGAGATCATTAGTGATTTTGCATAAATTAAAGATGGCCGCCCATCCTTCCCGCCACTCAGAGGAACTGGTGTGATTATTCATTAATGCAAGTCTCTTCATACATCAATGCTGTAAACCAAATTTAATTTTGAGCACTTAAATGGTATCAGAGATAAACATCATTAAAGATTTTGCATAAATTAAAGATGGCCGCCAAGATTACCGCCCAATCAGAGAAACCAGATGTGACAGGCATAATTTTTAAGAGTCCTGTATCCATTTAGATCTTTATTTGTCTGAATTTAGTTTTCAAAATTGAGTGGGAGTTTTCTAAAATTACAAGCGTCTAGTCCGTCATTCATAATCCAGCCGTCGTCCATTAGAGAATATCCGCGTCCATAATCCAAAGACCTATTCCATTTTCCACATAACAGTATTAGCACCAAATTCAAAAAGACAATCATAGTATACATAAACATAGGCTCGTTTCCTGCAAGAGAGAAGCGGTCAACAGTTTTCAATGATGCCGGCAAGACATCACGATGTTCCAAAAACACCAAACCCGTATCGCTGATCAGTATTCTTAATCCATAATATTCGTTATAGAGTCGTCATCTAAAAAAAAAAGATGTATCTCAGTCACGCTTTGATTGTGACGGTTCATATGAGTACCATGAGGATCTTGAAGTACATGGGTTCATACGGCCCCTAGCCCCGGGTTGAGCGGAATTAGACACAAGTTGCGAAACGTAGCGCCATAGACCTTGCACGCTACGTTCGTATTTTGCTATCAGCATGCGATATGTATCGCCAAATTTGAGAAACTTTGAGTGGAGGCGCTTGGTGGAATAGCCCTGTTTTACTACAGAGAGTTTAAGTTACAGCCTGAAGAAATCTGATCCATCAGCTTGTGCCTCATAGCTGATTATCTGAGGTCTACTGGCCATGTGTTTCTCTCCCTAATTCATGGGAATTTAATTGATAGGGGACAGAAAACTCACTGTACCAGTATGATGAGAAGGAATGCCTTATATCCTATGTTTAACACTGCAGGGTGAGCTCAACTGAGTATCTGTTTTAGTTCCTATTTGAACTCATGTTTATAGTATGAAGATATGGTTTAATGGTGTTCCAAATTTAAAATAAACTAGGTTTATTTTAGTCAGTACATATTATTGAATGTCATCAACTCCTAGATTTATTTTGCAAATATACTATGAAGTTTTATAAAAGTGCTTGATGTTATTTTACAATTTCAATGACTTTCTCTAATATCAAATGATTGGGATGGACAATTAATTATCAGTCTGCTTAAATAATGAAGCTTTAGGTACCTATCATTCACTAATTACCGTACATATCATGCCTAAATATCTGAAATTAGGGTATGATTAGTGTTCGTGGGTTAACTGAAATGTATACCATAATAGTATCCGGCATGTTTTGTACATGTATTTGCATAAATTAAAGATGGCCGCCAAGGTTTTTCGGTCAATCAGGTCCCGATTCAAAGTATCTGGATGTATCGATGATACGAGTATACCAACTTTCATATAAAACAATTGAATAGAGATGTGTATAATTATCGATTTCGCATAAATTAAAGATGGCCTCCAGGGTTTCCAGCTAATCAGAAAAGTCAGTTTGGTAATTCATTGAAAGTTGCTTGATGTATCGATGATGTATACCAACTTTCGTATTGAACAGTTAAACGGTTTCCGAGATATGGATCATTATCCATTTTGCATAAAATTAAAGATGGCCGCCAAGGTTTCCACCCGATCAATAGGCTTCTGGTCCTTGACTTGGTAAATAAGCATACCAAATTTGGAATTCATCAGTGGAACCGTTTCCCGGCTATCTCGCTCAAGTACAGGCGTACGGACGTACGGACAGACGGACGTACACGACGACAATACCCCATGGCCAAAATTGGCCGAGGGGTAAAAAAGTGGAAGTGAGGATTAACATTGCTCGAACAGTTTTAATTTCTTGACATCCTTATCACGTGCTGATATATGCATACAAACACTGATGCTTCGTATGTCAATATTGATAACGGATGATCTATCATTCCTGAATTACGAGGGGACGGAGGCAAGTTCATATAATTCAAGGAGCTATGCCCTCCCCCTGTGGTATACCACAAGCAATCACCACGGTCAGTAATGAGGTAAGGTAACGCTAGAATTTATCATTTTTTAGAAAAAAACCTCGCCCCTTTATGTACGGAGTTTCCCGGTTTACTTATCCGTTTTATATATAATGCCAGTTACATTTGTATAATGTAAGGAAGCGGTAACAAGATATGTATTAAAGTGTGTATTCGTATCCGTTGAAGAAAATGTTAACTAAAAATTGAAGAATTTTAGCAGTAACGAGCTTTTCAGTGCTAACCATAAACACCCTACTGAATCGACAAGTATGATTGTAGGTGAATGCACCAGTCCATTTGTCATGCGACCATGACCTGTAGATTGGATCACTTCAAACTGAAGCCGGATAACAGCTGCAATGTTATAATGAGGCAACATATGATTGTATATCAGATATGTCGACAGTCCATGGTAGCTACCATTTGTCTTGGCAACAGTCCATTTGGCGAATCATTGGCCAAGGTTACACGGTTCACGTCAGTTCGGACTGACCGTATTTTGACCTACCATGGGCTGTCGATCGATCCGATGATGATACCATGGACTGTCGTAATATCAGACAGACAGAGAATATACTATTAATGGTTCATATTCGTCTTAAACACACACAAGTGAAAGGAATCGAGAGATGAATGAGTCAGTGATACATGAGGCAGGTAGTAAGTTCCCACGTGTTCATTTTGTGCTCATTTCGTCACACTATAATTCGATGCTAATACCTACCATGGACTGTCCACCAACACCTAAAAACACCTCTCGCCGCAAAAATGTTTAAAAATTTTGTTAACTTGAAATAGTAATAACCCTACATTTGGTGACAATATAGTACGATATCTCTGCATCAAAAAATGACTGGACACCAGTAACCATACCTGTCATCGATATGCTGAAAATCGTTCATTTTCGGCTGTGGTCACTGTCGTCTGGTCAGACACACGCCCACGCTTGATATCGAAAGCACCGAAAAACCTACCATTGACTGTGATTTGACACGTGACCGGCGGTGTTTACCTACAGTCATACTTGTCGATTCAGTAGGGTGATAAATACTGTTTGATGGAATGGATAAACTTCTTCGATGTTCTCTAATTCGTCTTGTGTAAAGTCTACGTTAACAGAATTATATTAAAAATGTGGCATCGTCTTTATGGATAAAGTCTGCGTCCATTAATTTCCATATACAGATCCTCTAATTTTATCAACTCCAGTTTGTTAAACTAATATATTTTTCTCGAGTTGTACACAAGTTTTGCAAACTTTTAGTGCATCAGATACATCAAAGTTAATATTTCATTCATCCATATTCAAGAAGATGTTTAAGAACGGTAACCAATTAATTACTCTGTGAAGTTTTTGGCTTTTTTTCAAAACGAGGCTCAGGCCATCTGCAAATGGCATTTAGACGACAGAAAAATCCCATTTGGCCAAGTTAATTGAAGATAGGCTGGGATTCTCTGTCTGATTGCAACAGTCACACAACACAAAAATAAGAATTCCGCCTATCGATGCTTCAAAGGCGAAAATATTGCTGTTCTCCCTATATTATTGAAAATTGTTGGGCTCGTGTTCCGGTTCTGATGTTTGTTTACTAAATATTTGTTTTTCTCTGAAAAAGGAGGTTCGACAATATCTGACCTGTGGGACCGGTGGCAGCACCACTGATCCATGGAAAATAATGGCACTATGATGTAGCTCTTGCACATGCATTCGGCTTTGGTGGGCGATAATAGAACACATATCCGCCGAGTGCCTGCATTTGAAGTACCCATTTGCCTACACTCTTAAAACGCAAATGTTAGATTTAACATCTAGAGGGTTGGAGGAGGGAAAGCATTTAGAAACTGTTGTTTCACCACTTTTAAGTGTTGGATGCAACAGAATAAAATAATTTTGCATTTAACACTTAAAAGTGGTGAATACAACACTTTCTAAATGTTTCCCCTCCTCCAACCCTCTAGATGTTAAATGTAACATTTGCGTTTTAAGAGTGATATGCACGTCGACACTTGGGCTCTAAATCGGTCTGCCGTAATTCCAGCGAACATTGATTTTTGTTGCTATGGTGAACTTTACCTTCAAAGGTTGTATTCGCGTTCTGTGCCCCTTCCTCTTCAATTTTCTTCAAGTAAGCCTCGACGAATGTCTGTGGTTCGCTGGTATAGTTGTAAGATGCTTTATTCTCCATCACTTGTTTCCGCAAGTAATTGTCAATCTTGGTTTTGTTTCTTATGCTCCTTTTGTGTTTAGTGATATCTCCCGGGAGGTATATAAGCCAGGGTAGGACGTTCAGTATTCCAGTATTGCCAGTACTTTGGAAAAGATCATCTAGAGCATTGAAGTAATCCTGGAATTCTAGATCATCGTAACTCAATCTCTTCCCAAAAGCAATTGAAAAGATTATATTGGTGGTGGATATGTTCATCAAATGAAGTGTGCTAATCGGCTTCCCTTTATGGCTATGGACAAAGGTGATCAATTCTTGAATTTCTTCAGCAACCTTTTCTTCAAGTCTCCGCTTTCCTAGACCGAATTGTCGTAGAACATTGAGAGCGAACTTTCGCTGCTCCTTCCACAAATCTCCTGAGCTACCTCCTATTCCTGAAAGAGAAGATATCAGGGGTTAGTCATTATTGTGGGCAGGGCCAATTTCCTTCGTAAAGGAAAGGTCATCCTCTTAGAATGAAAGAACAGTATCCGAAAATATTTGCACAGCCAGGAGAATGGTGTCGATCAACAACAAACAAAATGGAATGAATGGTGTTGAATTTGGACCAACACTAAATATCCGGTATACCATTTATTGATTTTGGTCAACATCATTAATTGGTGATGACCCAATGTTAGCACTTATCATTTTACACCAAAATATGGTGTTGAGTCATTTTCCACACCCTTTATCGAGGAAGAAACCAACAACAATATTGATGTTGAACTGACGTCAACAACATATTTTGTGTTCACATGAGTCAACACCATTTCTTAACACCACTTCATCGTGTTGACCCGCCCTAAACGCCATAAAAAGGGTATTGGGCCATCATCATTTTTCTGACTGTGTGCTTCCTTCCAGCCGAGGAAACGGAATTTGAAAACTTATTTTGAAACCCTTTAGCCGTGTGAGGTTGGATTATATGTTGTCCTGTCACGACATTAGCTGTGACGTAGTAGCAGCTGTAAAATCACTTAAAACTGCCTTACTATGTTAAAAATCGAATGAGCAAATCTTGAGAATAATATATTCCGCAATATTCGCCGCCAAAATGACCAGCCACACGAGGTAACCTAGAATTTCCGCTCAAACATAACAAGTGAGAAATGACTACATTGTAGTCAAAACCTGCGGCAGTGGCAATAATACAGTGAAAGACATATCAGCGGAGGTAGTGGTAATTGTAGAAAAAAGCGCCATCTGCCAGTGTTTTCATGCCAAGGGAAGTAATTTTCAACTTCTAACTCACAATTGTAGGGATTGCGTAATAGTTCTGATACCATATATATATATATTCACTTTCCCCATTCAAAATCCGACGATTTTGACTGGGCCGTGCCGTCTATACTGAATTGACAGACGAACTCACCATGATCGCTTTGGCAATGTTTTGGTACAAGTATCGTGTATGCCAAGTTTCAAAACATTCGGTTCAGTCGTTACTTTTTGCAAATCAAAAAGGCTTTCAAATATTTGGAAGGATTTAGTCATAGCGCGAAAATCTGCGCTCTTCGGTCTCCCTTCTCGCTTACTTTGCCGATCAAAATGGAAAATTTATATTTCCTTCAAAGTTATTTTTCAATAAATATAGTATCAGGTCTATCACTTTGATCTGTGAAACTACGGAATGGGATTTAAGGCTTTATCGAACTGCCCAAGAGGCATAATGACACTTTTTCACTATTCAAATTGAGGCCTGTTACAGTCTTGATATTCGATTAAAATAATTAATTAGGTTTCTGCATTTACGTTCGTTATCATCTGCGAACTAAATTTCTTGCCACTCTTTTCCACGCAGCAAGTCAATACCTAGACATGGTTTGCTTCTTCTATATGAATGATTAACTATTTCATTCTTAGGAAATATCGTCTCATCTGACATGTTCGGCCAAGCCTTTTCGAAGGTTGCTAATTTTATTAATTTCTTTTCTTTAAAATCAAATTCTGCAAACAAGAAACATTTCTAGTCAGTATATATGGATATCTTCCTACACTCAATTCGCGAATATGTTTATCACTAAGTCATTCCGAAGGTAATTCAAGTGCGAAGTTTCGGGGCTAGTTCACTAAACAAGGTCTGTGTGTAAGAGATGATGTCGAATTCTCGTTATTATCTTTTGATACATCAAATTGTTGCATTCGCGAAAATGACTGCCAAGTTGAAATCAATGCGAAAGGTATCTAAGTATCAAAATCAAACTCAAAAACCCATCCAGGAAAACAAAGGCCCTAGCTTTTGGCCACGAGGTGAACAAGATCGTTTTTATGGTCAGTATCTGCTATATATGACTATGAATTCCATTCGTAAAACTGATTGACAAAGTAACGTAAATTGTGTATAGAACCAGTAAATTCTAGCAGAAATGGGCTCTGACTTGAGAGAATGATGTCAAATGCAATATGTTTCTGCGCATTGTCTGCTGATACACATAAGTATTGAATTTACGGAAGTGATTAATGCTATTCTAAAGGGATTCTGAGTGCGGAAGAGGACGGGAACATCAATACCAGCGAAGCAAGGCCCTGACTTGCGAGAATGAGGATAGAGAGGCTGTGTTCCGAAAGAGAATCATTCAAAATAGCTATTTGCCAAATGTCATGCTTGTAACCGAAAGTGCACAATATAACTGCACAACTGTGAGGTATTGTTCGCGAACATGGGTGTATAACTCATTAAATACTACATAGTCATTTGTCCCTTCGAAGTGGGCTACCATTTGAAATTGTCCGGTAATGAGTGAGTCCATCCAAATCCTTTCGTCGGCAAAATAAGCATTCAAGATTCAAGATTTTACTGTACAAGCACCAGTCAAAGGCAGAGTACAAAATTTTAAGAGGAATACAACAAGAGAAACAATGGAACAGTGACATGAATATTAATATTTATATATATATTATATCTGAGAGATATGTTATATCTGAGTGTTACCGTTGATATTAGAACCTTGATTTTTGATATGAAGGTGCATTAGGGGACTGTTACCAGCATGTTTCGAGCTGACCTACTTTTGATGAAAATTTCTGGTGATTTTTGATTAAAATCACTGGTGAATCTAACCATGGAGCCGTGCCTATCTTAATATAGGCAGGATTTCAACTGGGGGTCCAAGAGTTCAGCGTACGTCGGAGTCCTAATGCCTACCCTACTTCTTATGTCCTGTGACGTTATTCACACTGGGCATGAAGGTGCATTAGGGGATTGTTGCCAGCATGTTTCGAGCTGACCTACTTTTGATGAAAATTTCTGGTGATTTTTGATTAAAATCCCTGGTGATTCTAACTTGGGCCGTGCCCATCTTAATATAGGCAGGATTTGAACTGGGGGTCCAAGAGTTCAGTGCGTGGAGTCCTAATGCCTACCCTACTTCGTAGATCCTTTGACGTTATTCACACTATTCTCATGTATTATAAATCCAATCCGGAAATTAACGAAGCAATAATTCATTCCCCCGAATATAGTTGCAAATGAATTCAAACGGGCCTGAAGACAGTGTTGTCATGTGAGATCGGAGGTTGAAAAGAAAAGTGTGGCAGAGATCACACTCTCTTAGCGCATGCGCATTTCAAAAAGTCACAAGAAGAAGAAGAACAACAACAACAACAACAACAGCAACAACAACGCGAGCCTCCCGTAGACCTGCGTGCCGCAGGTAAAAACAATCAGCATACGTTCCCCATATTGATTTTCGAGATACGACCGCCAAATATAAGGCCAGTCCGACACCATCACAACAAATTGAGAGACGAGCGATCAAACTGGCCCAGATTTGTGTAAGTTGGAAAGGTTGATTTGATTATTTTGAGTGTTAAATATTATATGATTTTTTTTAATATAAAACAAACTATTTCTGGCCCAGAATTCATTAATCGTTGGAATTCAAATCCCAATTACATTCTTAGACCCAAACAATTCAATGGTGGTTTGTGAGTTACTAATATATCTAAAGCATCTGCCTGTTCTTTAGCATTGAAAGTATAGGAAGATTTATGTTCTATATGGGGCGGTATATTACGTTTCTAACGAAACTATATTCAGAAATGGACCTATTCCAAATACGATTTGGACGGGATGGATGTGTTAACGCACCGCCCTCTGCTCCTCTGCTCCATAGTAAATGGCTATAAATGAGAATTACTTGCGACTTTTGAATTTCAATAGATTATCTACTCCATTAACTGTTTTTCGTTTAGTTTTTCTACTCGAAAAGCGTTCATATGCGAATGATTCTTGTCGTTTCGCTGGGTTTGTATTTCCGAGGGCGTGGCAATCGTAGTAAATGTATTAATGGATCGCGTCCTGAAATCATAACTTTGTGCAACGAAAGTCGTATAGTGGTCCCCCATTAATAATCTCAGCTGCAATTCTGGACACTTGACTACAGTCGAAAACGAAAGTAACTTGTGTTTACGTGAGTAAAATGAGTGCGGATTACCTGCCTGAGTGAATTTAACGCCGGAACTTTCCTAAAATGAACTATGATGATCCAGGAGACAGACAATGCCTTGAAATTCTGGTGAAATTATGTCGAACGATCAGTTGAGACTGTGAAAGGACAAAGGTAGGCTAGCCCGCCTCGCTTGACGTTAGAAAAAATCCATTCTTGTGGCGATAGCCAGGCTGAATGCAGAAGCGTGCCAGTGAACTTTGACGTCAACTCAAGAGAGTTAGATGCTGTTCAGAATTCAGGTTTAATCCTCCATAGCCATATTTTTCAAGGCAAGTCCATATAAGCTGATCAGGGAGTCCTGTAAAAATGAACCTTGGAAAACACCAAGTGACAGGTGATTGTGGTGAGATTTTCTACCTCACAACCAGAAGAGCGGCACTTTCTCTGCAAATGTGTAGATGGCGCTGCTACTTCCAAAGTGTTTTTCTGCCTTTATACGTAGAAGATCGGAGGGTCTATATCAGGACGTGTTCCAACCGAGATGGATAGAAATTACGAGGCGAGAGTATCGTTGAATACTGGGGGAAGAAAGTATACAGAAGGCCGCCGCAGACAGACCGGAGAAGGCTGCCGCCGAACCGGAGAGAAGCCGCAGTCAGGCCGCCAAATAATAGTACAGAAGGCCGCCGCCGGGCCGGAGAAAATCCGCAGTCAAGCCGCCGAAGAAATAGCACAGATGTTCGGGCCGTGTTTACTTTATTCCTATCTCTACCGGTTCGTGCGGGTTTAGCTCTGGACAATATAGTATAGATTATAGCTGCAGCCGGTAGAGGACTGTGGTATTGACCTCTACCGACATTATTTTTCCTGTGCAGAGGCTTGCAGTTATACTGAGTAAAATCATAGATCCTACACAAACAATATTCCACGTTTACTTTTACACACAACTCATCGGCTTAAGGCTAGAAGTTGACACTCATACACGCTTACACTCACAAGTAGACCGGAAGTGAACGAAGACCAGGGAAAGGAAGATTGACGCTGGACCCGACCACGAAGGAACCAGTTGTTCAGGCTGTGACCGCGACCAGGCCTATCGGCGAACTAGATACAGCTCTTGCGAAAAATTGTATATTGGAGCGATATGCAAAAGGTGGGAAAAATTGACGACGTCTGGCGACTAAAAAAGCAACAGTATGACTCTACAGGAAAGTAATAATCGACACCCAACATTCGAATTCCGTTTAAAGGTAACTAACTGTAAGAGTACAGGTAAACGTTATTTGTAGATCAAGGATCTTCTCTTCGGGGAATGTACGCCACTGCGACCCGAATCATGTATACCTCTTCATCGAATTATATGTTAATATTGTTTTTATTTGCTTTGGTTGTCATTACAGGTCTTTCTTTTCAACCTCCTCGATCTAGACAAGGCGACATGTTAAATCGAACTTCATCGTTGGCCAAGATCAGTGCATGAGTGCGTTTTGGTGGCATGTCAGTTTGACTTTAGGCACGCAGACGATCCTGTTCGATCTTGCGCACTCTTTGAGATCAGCACCCACGTTTCAACTGGTGGCAGCGGTGTGATGTTCATCCCCTGGAAGACGATGGACAGGAGATCAAGCCTGACGGTGGGAAAGAATCCGGGCCAGACAACCATGAATATTAATGAAGATTTCGTCGCCGAACTACCACTATCAGCGATGAAGGAAACAAGAAGGAAGCTTCTCTAGACACCGATTCCTAGTGGACGAGAAGAGCCAGGAAGAGGAGTCCGGACCGAACCATCAGCTACGTTGATGCCGAGGAGAGAGAACCTTCCGGACCTGTTCACGTTTGAGCTGGGGACGTTAATGTCCGAAGCGCCACCTCCCACAGAAGACGAACTATCCATCGGAAACCTGAATAAAGAGATGGACGACCTGCATACTACCATGGACGACCAGCGTATCGCCATGGTGGGACAAATGTCCATCGGACTGAAGAACCGAAGCTCTAGTAACGAGATGACTCATCAGAATAGTGAATATTTTGACTATTCTAGTCCGGTCGGACTGGAGGGAAGTCGTCAAACTGCTGAGACCGCCACCGAGGGGTAGACCTGAATCTCCGACCGGGCCGCACCAGGGCTGTAACGTGACGCGGCGAAGAAGAAGCCGAGACGAACAATCTTCAGTGATATGGGATCAGCCGTTACATACATCGGCGCCCATTGGAGAACCTAGACGGTCAAATTACAAGCGTCTCGTCCGTCATTCATAATTCAGCCGTCGTCCATTAGAGAATATCCGCGTTCATAATCCAAAGACCTATTTCATATTCCATATAACAGTATTAGCGCCAAATTCAAAAAGACAATCATGTATACATAAACATAGGCTTGTTTCCTGCAAGAGAGAAGCGGTCAAAAGTGTTCAATGATGCCGGCAAGACATCATGATGTTCCAAAAATATCAAATCCGTGTCGCTGATCAGTATTCTTAATCCAAAATTCGTTGTAAAGTCGTCATCTAAAGAATGATGTATCTCAGTCACGCTTTGATTGTGACGGTTCATATGAGTACCATGAGGATCTTGAAGTACATGGGTTCATACGGCCCCTAGCCCCGGGTTAAGCGGAATTAGACACGAGTTACGAAACGTAGCGCCATAGATCTTGCACGCTACGCTCGTATTTCGCTATCAGCATGCGATATGTATCGCCAAATTTGAGAAACTTTGAGTGGAGGCGCTTGGTGGTCTAGCCTTGTTTTATAAGTTTCTGCAACAATGTTTTGTGACGTTGATTAAAATCGTCACATTTAACACAGGATCTAGCAAATGCTATTAGGCGTGATATGTATACGCCATATGCAGGTCCCACTGGAATATTACTGTCCAGAAAAGGATAGTTAACGATGTCGAAATTGTAATCATCTCTTTTGTCATACAGTCGACGAGAGAGAAGGCCCGCTTCATTTCTATAGAGATATAGGTCTAAATATGATGTGCCTGTAGGGCTATATGTAGTTTCCTTCAAATCCAGTGAAGGTGGATATATGTCCTTCACTGCGTCATTTATATAGCGATTATCCACAGCGAGAAGATCGTCTATATAGCGTTTGGTGAATGAGAATGAACGGGCTTTGAATGGATCGGTTTTTGAAAGCGCCTGTATATAGTCATATTCATAAGAGAACAGATATCGGTCAGCCAACAGGGGTGCACAATTAGCACCCATTGGAATATGCTGCTGATATATTGTGTTGCCAAATTTCACATAGATATTATTAATGAGAAATTCAAGCAAATCCATAAACAAAGAAACATCCCACGAATGATATCTCTTGTATGTAGTAGAGCTAAAGAATGCTTTATGGCATCCGACATTAATATATCTACGATCAGTTTTCTTGAACACAGATACTAGTAATGAACTTAGACGGTCAATAAGGTCCTGATGAGGGATTGTAGTATAGAGATTCGAGAAATCCTTTGTGGATACATGTCTATACGATATGTGACCTTCAGCATCAAGTTCTTCCGTAAGACATTTTGAGTTTTTCAATATCCACATACATTCAACGCCCGAGTTTTTAGAAATAGTGGCGCAATACCTTTCCCAAAATGTTTTTACCTCCTGAAGGGCCCTCGTCAACAGGGTTAACGTTGAAAGAAGCTTGGTGGTGCAGCTTCTAGAACCAGTTATGAATCTAGCTTTGTTTGGCTGGAATACAAATCCCTCTTTCCTTGAGGAACGTTTTGTGATTGTTAAATAAATCTTCCAGAGTAAATGCAGTTTGAGAGTAAGTGGACGTATTTGATGACGATATGTTTACACTCAATTCTTCAACCAGCACCTGGTAATAGTAATATTTACATATGAATATTATATTATTTGGAGCTATATCTGCTGGGACTATGACGTATTTACTCTGGAGATTTGCTGGAACTTCTTGCGAATTGGGGCTTCTCAGTACTTGTTTTGCATGGGGAAGGGTACTTCTGTCAATATGACCTTGCTCTTGGTGAGGTCCAACCAATCAGCGAGTACCGTAGGTTCAACTTTTTCTCGTTTAGACCAATCAATAACGTACTGTTCCAAAGCAGACAGGACTATCTTCTGGTTGGCCTTCAGATCTATATTTCTCGGCTCTCTATATTTAGGTCCCTTCATCAGGAGTAATCTTAGGTCCTTATGACTCACCACATCAAGATCACCAGTCACAACATGTTTGCATGGTGTATAGATAAAGTTCGACGATTCACAATCACAACTATAGCCCCCGACGTGTATAAGTTCCAGTCAAACTCCTTGACAGCATTAGAGTAATTGAATATTTTGGTGGCTATAGATTTAGTATACTTATATGAAGTGCAAGGAGGTTCTGTGAACTTAAAATAATTTGGTACAGTATTGCGTACCTCTGGATCATTCAGGATTCGAGGTAAATTAATAATGTCCAGTCCTTTATCTAAGTAGTTGAGTTTCAAGAAAAGCCGATCTTGGGATGTTTCGATTATGTTCGCTGGACGATACAACCGAAAATACGCTATATCTTGACATACTTTAGAGATTTTGGGTGGTATTATATTTACTGAGGACGCAGATTGTTGTATATCTCTGGCTATATGATTTAAAGCTCTCAGAGGTAACGCATACAGAACTGTACGTAAGCTATGTGTACTATTGCGTGTGTTAGTTAAACCCACTGAGTAATTTAAAGTGATATGATCGTGAATCATCGCACTATTAAACTTTCTCCAACCATGGCTGCGATGTCTCCGTTGATGGGGTTTAAATAGCTGGGTAATATTGGATATATTTGAACGGCGGTTTGTAACATTGCCGAACCCACTGACATTATCATTCAAACCATACGGAAATACTGACCCAAGTTCTAGCATCCAGTATAGTTCCCGCTCTCGGATTTTTCTCTCAAATCCAAAGGGGGATTCCTTGATAGATGGATAGATGGAGTCTTTGGGTGGTCTTGCCAACATACTGTTGACCACACTTCTTACAGGAAACTAAATAAATACAGTTTGTAGTAGAACAACTAAGATCAACATACGAGTTCACAGAATATGAGTTACCAGTTAACGCGGAACTAAATGACGCTGAAGTATTAAAGAGTGGACACGTGAGACATCCACGGTGTCCACATATAGAAATCTTGAAATTATTACATGTAGAATTCGGTGCTAAACAATCATCAAGCGAAATGTTACAAGGTTTGATGTCGTGACCTTGCTTGGCGGTCAGAAATATATCTGCCATTTGGATTGAAGAAGGTCTTAGTGCATTTCGAACTATTAGAGACTCGGCCGAGAAACCTGCACTAAGGTTTCTCGGATCTGTCTTACTATATTTTCTTTCTGTTGTATCCATTATGAGTGTTGGGTGTGCAGGGGCCTGGCCTCGGGGACAACTTGTCCACCAGCAGAATCCAGGCATACACAGGTTAAAATTACAAGCGTCTCGTCCGTCATTCATAATTCAGCCGTCGTCCATTAGAGAATATCCGCGTCCATAATCCAAAGACCTATTTCATATTCCATATAACAGTATTAGCACCAAATTCAAAAAGACAATCATGTATACATAAACATGTATGATGTATGATGATAAACATGTAACGATGGTGAAGGCCGCTACGTACGACGGTACCACGCCGCGGCGAGGCTATTTGGTCCATTTCGGTCATTGCGCCGTTATAAATGGGTGGACGTACCAAGAGCAGGGTCAATACCTGGCCGTCGCTTTACGGTGGCCGCATAGCAAGTATTAAGCAGCCTTAAGTCTGAACCAGGCAGTACCTACTACGACCGTTTGAAAGAGGCCTTGGATAAGCGTTCCGCTCCGACAAAATCCAATGAACCTGTACAAGTCACAACTGAAATCTAGACACCGCGAAAGACATGAGGCCTCCCAGGCCTGGCTCAGCCAATTACCCTTGCCAAGGACCAGTTCCTAGAAGTAATCGGTGATGAGCTGAGATTTCAAGTTTTGCAAACAATATCTAAGACCTTGGATGTGGCGGTACATGTGGCAGTGGAAGTGTAAGCATTCAAGACATCCAGCATCGGAAACACAGGCCGACAGGACGCAACCGCATTAACGAAAGAGGATGAAATGGAGAATCAACGGTTAGGAGAAGAAAAAAGGTGTTAATGGAGAAGATTCAGCGAAACACTGAATTTCAGCGACAGCAACGGCCACGACGATACCAGTGGAGATGGGGACATGGACGTGGGTTAAGACAACCATACGGTAGCCATGATCGAACAGTAGGATGTTGATCATGCGGAAAAGACGGCCATTACCGTGCGAATGGTCCAAAGTGGCGTAGGCCGGATTATTATCAACCTTCACCAACACCTCCTACTGCGAATAACTCTGGTGAAGCCGGACGGTATCTCCCTGCTAAAATAGGATTCGTTAAATTGTGGTGCTGCGTTGATACAGGTGCACCAATTTCTCTTCTAAACGTGCGGGTGTACAACCAGCCGAGTCCAAGAAATATGCCGGCGTTGAGAAGTCCCTCTTTTGCGTTCATTCGTATGACCGATGGTACAACTATGCCGCTACAAGGTGAAGCAGACTTCAAGATAACCATAGATGGGGCTACCCGGACTCAGAAAATGATTGTCGGAACACTGACAGTGGATGCCCTCCTTGGTTTCTGAGTAATCTCTGTACTGAGACTGATACAGAGAAACACCGAGTGAAGTAGGGTAGCCGATATGTGCAGTGAGGTCGTGGGGAGCCACGACTGCCATCGTGTGTTTGTAACTTTTACCATTCCAGTTGGAGACCGTGGTGACGGGGGCATTCCGAGGTGCCTTACCTGGAGAGGTCGGAATGGTGGAAAATGTTCCTGAGTATACACAGACGACTGGAACAATAGTGGCCAGCGCCATGGTCGAAGATGACCCTGACCAGGAAGTTACCCTATGATTCTTCAACTGCCGTAGTACAGGCCGGCACCCTGTGTGGTAGTCAGCTCCTCCGAATGCAGAGCCTCTGAACCAGGGCAGTCCGGACTCTGGGGAGACAGCGGTACCGACTGCAAGGTGCCCACAGCATTTACAGGCCTTAGTGCAACACTCCAGTGAGGGATTACACGTCGAACGAGCCTTGTCCGTGGAAGCCCTTGTTACCCGCTACACACACTTGTTCGCCAAGGATGACAGTGACTTAGAACGAACAACCATGGTACAACATCACATCAAGATGGGAAATGCGCCGCCGATCCGGATTCTTTCACGACGCCCACCCCGTCAGACTCGTGAAATAATAGACGACCAGGTCGAAGACATGTTAAAGCGAGGGGTCATCGAGCCATCCAATGGGCCCTGGTCTGCACCGGTTGTCTTATTTCTCTCTCTCTGGAGTACACTGGACGTGATGTCTGGTTACCGGCAGATCGAGGTGGCTCCGATGCAAAACGTCCTTTCCACAGGCCGAGGCCTGTACCAATTTCGGATCATGCCAATCGGGCTTTGTAACGCCCCAGGAACCTTCGAGCGACTGCCCTTCATTACGAGACAGGCTTGGTCTATTTCGACGACATAATAGTTTTTGGACGTACCTTTGAGGAGATGATCCAACGGTTGGAGGTCTTCCAGAGATTGCAACAGCACGGCCTTGAACTGAAGCCATCGAAATGTGTCATAGGAAAACGACAAGTCTTTTACCTGGGTCATGCGGTGACAAGATCGGATTCTGAGAAAATCCGAGCCGTACGAAATTGGCAAACGCCTGTCTGACAGACGGACGTCAGAAGTTTTCTTGGCCTCTGCGGGTACTATCGGCGTTTTATACGAGACTTTGCGACCGTAGCAGTTCCTCTACACTGGCTGACAGAGAAGAAGACAGTATTTCTGTGGGATGATTCTGGAATCATGGGACCATCTGGAACAGAAGCTGACGACCGCACCTATGTTGATGATGCCGGATTTCCGGCAGCCTTTTATCCTGGACAAAGATGCCAGCAACTTCGGCATTGGGGCCGTGTTGTCCCAAGAGAACAACAGAGAAGAAAAGGCCGTGGCCTATGCCAGCAGGGTGTTGTCTAAAACTCATACTTTATCTATTTGGCCGAAAATTTCTCTTACACACCGATCATGGTGGCTAATGAGATTTAAGGAGCCAGAGGGACAGTTGACCCGCTGGATATAGGCCCTCGGAGTTTATGATTTGAATTCCAGCACCGGCCAGGGCGGAAGCCTGGGCATGCTGACGCAATGAGTCGAATCTCATGCGAACAGTGTGGTCGAATTGATACCGAAGGCCAGAAAGCTGTCCGTGTTACAGAAATAATACCGCCGACTGTAGAGTTCAGTCAAGCCGAAGCCAAGAACCCTGACTTGCAGCCCATTATACAGTGGGTGAAGAAAAACTGTGGACCAGCCAGGGAGGACATCTGGCAAAGTTGTTCTATAACTAAAACCCTGTGGGGTGCCTTTAGTCTACTAGAGATGATCGGATCATTGCATGTGAGGAGATGGGTGAACCGATAGCGAAATGTGAAACAACGGCTGCTGGTGGTCGGTCGCTGCCTCGGACGGAAAGTGCGGAAGGAATGCCTTAACGGGGGTAAAGAAAAACCTTGGCCAAAGTGAGACAGGTTTACTTGTGGCCTGGACTACAAAAGGATGCTCGCCAATGTTGTCGGAGCTGCGACGTGTGTAACCACAGGAAGTAAGCATGACGAAACCCAAGAGAGCCGCATGGCGGACAGATAACTGGAAGTCCGGGAGAGAGGGCAGATGTGGATATTCTCGGCCCATTTCGAGGCAACAAATACGTAGTTATCAGTGGAGACCTTTTCACCCGCTGGTTGGAAGCTGTAGCCTTACCGAACCAAGAAGCAACGACGCTTGCCCAAGCCGTCGTAGATCACTTCGTAACCAGATCTGACGTACCAATGGTCATACACTCCGACCAGGAACAACAACTCGAGAGCCGTGTATTACGGGGTATGTGCCGCATACTGGGGATGAAGAAGACGAGAACAACAGCCTACCACCGCCAGTCGAACCGCATGATCGAAAGGTTTAACCGGATCTTAGCTCAGACGCTGCACGCCAGCATTAACCGCCGTGCAGATGAATAGGATCTTCATATTCCGTTGGTGTTAATGTCGTACAGTGTGACCGTTCATGAGACAACCGGATACTCCACAAACACGATTGTATTTGGGCGACAAATTGCCTTGCCATCTCATTTCTCCTTGGGTGCACCACCCGAAGTAGCAAGTAGAGCCGACACAGAGGGTTGGAGACCTCCGGACTGAGATGGCTAAGATACAGGAGTTTGCTCGGGAGACTACGGGACTACTTGTACATTTCCGCCACTCCACGTGGGGAAATCCGGAAACTACGAGACCGCTGGAGATGACTTTTGGTTTTAAAAGAAACCCTCACTGATATAACATACCGCATCGACGACGAGGCTTGTGGCCTCCGTGTTGTCCATCATGATCTTCAAAAGCCCTTCTACCCCAGATAGACATCGGAAGGCGAATAAACGGATTCTTCAGGGAATGATGCTGACGTCGAGTGCGAGAACGACTCGGAGCCCGCAGCTGTCCTGTGGAGCACCCAGCCGCAATGAGATCGCCGAAACTTCGATAAACGAGAAGTGAACGAAGAACCCGGCGTCCTCAAGAGATTAGCAAGGTTGAACTACCACCTGATCCCCTGATTTCATCAGCTGTTGAAATCAAGTCACCTCTTCCGGAAGAGCAGATGGCCTTTCCGGAGACGTGGAGTCCCCCACAAACGACTGGACGACGTATCCAGCGACCGAGGCGCTATAATGACTACGGTCTAGCCTGCCGTTGGACAAGAGATGCCGCGGAATGCTGCGATCGCCGCGGAATGAGCTATGTTGCAGGGCAAGTAGCCCTGTGGGCGAGGAAAACAGACAGGCCAATCCAGGAGAGGCTTCACTGCATCAGAGGCATGATGAGCAGACTCCAGTGAAGAGATAGCTATGGCCTGCTGTGAACCTGATGTCAATTCTACTTGACAACGACTTGGTCAGGAAGTCTAGAGGACCGTCACACTGTATACGCTGTATATATCTTCTGTTTTACCCACCCGTCCCGTTGATAGCGTGACGAGAGCCATGTTATTGGAAGGCGTGGGTAATGTAACGAAAGTTGCTTAGCGGTTCCCCTTTAATCTCAGCTGGTATTCTGAACACGTGACTACAGTCGAAAACGAAAGTAACTTGTATTTGCGTGAGTAAAATGAGTGCGGCTTACTTATCTGGGTGAATTTAACGCTGGAATTTTCCTAGAATGAACTACGATGATCCAGGATACAGACAATGCCTCGAAATACCGGTGAATTTATCCCGAACGATCAGATGAGACCAGCCCGCCTAGCTCTGGCTGAATGTAGAAGCGTACCAGTGAACATTAATGTCATCGTGTACATTTACTAGAGTGAGTTAGCGGCTGAAGTATAAAGGTTACGTCTGTTCCGAATAAGGGTTAAGCCCCTATATTCAAATTTTCCAAGGGATGTCCAGATAGGCTGATCGGGAAGTCCTGTAAAAATGGACCTTGGAAAACGCCCAACGACGAAGAGTGATTGTGGTGAGATTTTCTACCTCACACCCAGAAGAGCGGCATTTTTTCTTCAATTGTATAGAGGGTGCTGCTACTTTCGACGTGTTTTACTTCCTTTATACGAAGAAGGGCAGAGGACCTATATAAGAACGTGTTCCCGTCAAAACGACGGAGATGAATAGGAATTACGAGACAATAGCATCGTAGAAAATTGGGAGGGAAGAAAGTATACCGGAGGCCTTCGCAGTCAGGCCGGAGAAGGCCGCCTTCGGGCCGGAGAAATGTTACAGTCGTGCCGCCTTAGTAATAGTGCAGAAGGCCGCCGCTGGGCCGGAAAAAAGCTGCAGTCAAACCGCCGAAGAATTAGTACAATCCGGCCAGAGTTGAACTCTTCAAAATGGACTCAAAAACGGTCATTGTCTAGTCGTTTGGAATTGCTAAATAAATTGAAATAATGGATGGTATTTGATGCATGATACATAAATTTGAAACCCTGAACATACATTCAGAACATATTTGGCATTTTACAGCTTTATAAATATTTAGGAATAGCAATTTGGCAAAAATAGTGTACCGTAAAACTCACGTAAGAAATTTTATCACGTTCAGATTACTACCAATGGGCGGTCTGTTTTTCTTCATCTCGACCAAATAACTCAACTAAAATCTTATAGATGTCACGGTATGTATTCCTGATTACTTATTAAAAATTTATTAAACATTTCACGTAAATCGGTAAAAAATCCTGTTCTTTACGCGACGTGTGGCTTCGCCCACCGAAACCAAACGCCATTCTGACGTTCGAATTCGAATTCGGCCACGGCGCATGCGTACACAACGATATTATATGATAATGAGCAGTTTGACCAATCAGGAAGTACGGTTACGTCTGGTGATCAGAATTTGCGCGGGTTGAATGAAAAGAATTCAGAACACATGTCCACTTTACCCAATAACATGGACGCATTTTTACTACGTGACACAGATAGATTGTATGTAAATGAAAGCAGAGTTGTTGCCATCCTGAACGCGGTGAGTGTCTTCCTGGATTTCGTTGTAGGATGCTGTAAACAAGGTGCGTTTTACGCATTTCAACGAGCTATTCTGAATAAATGACGCACTGTTTTACATTTGTAGACGATCTTCGCATAACTAAGCGTATATTTCAGTAATAAACACCGAACTCACGTGAATTAATTAAATAAATAATACGTTTTAGTTGGAGTAAGCCGTGTCTGGTTTGATTTGTCCACATGTGGCTCCAAATTGTTTCGAAAGACGATCAAACGTCCGAAAGTTTCTCGGAACGTATATGTCCAGAGTCGACAATGGGAACATGACAGTCTAGCTTCGTGTATATCCGGAGTTGACAGTACAAGGTTTAATATGGTTTCATACAGTAGTGGGAGAAGGTTACTCCAGTCGGTGCATGTCCATCCACTGTCCATCGATTTCCGTATCGTCAAACCCTCTGAAGACTGTATAGCCGAGATCTTTGAGCTTGATGATTCGTGGAACCGGGCCACTGAGTGATTCGCTGTTGAGCGGTGTTGTTGAAGCCTGTCGTCTGTTCCTACGAGAAGTGCCGTCTGCTGCCGTGGTTAGTCGTGCAGTTTACTTGTCCTTTTTGCTGTCGTGCCCAGGCCGTCCGAATCCATTGACGGTTACCAACGCTTGCATGGGCTAGGTCGTGTACCCAGACACGACGAAGACGAGAAGGAAGACCAGGGAAAGGAAGATAGACGCCGGATTTAACCACGGATGGACCAGGTCGTGTACCTCGACATCCGTGAAGTTCATACGGCCGGAAGTGGACGAAGAGCAGGGGAAGGAAGATAAATGCTGGACCCGACCACGAAAGAACCAGTCGTGATCATACTGTTACCGCTACCAGGCCTGGCGGCGAAAAAGATAGGGCTTTTGCGAATAATTGTATATATCTTTTTATTATATTGGACTTCCGTTTAAAGGTAACTATAAGAATACAGCTAAACGTAATTTGTAGATCAGGGGTCTCCTTTCCAGAAAATGTACGCTACCGCGATCTGAATCTTGTATACCTGTTCATGTTAATGTTGTTTTTATTTGCTTTGGTTGTCATAACAGGTCTTTCCTTCCAACCTCCTCGATCCAGACAAGATGACAGGTTAACCGAACTCCCTAGTTGGCCAAGATCAGTACACGAGTGCGTTCACGGTAGCCTGACATTTTGTCTTTGGGCTGGCAGATCCCATTGGATCTAGTGGACCTTGCGGACCTTGATAACACCTGTCACTCAAACACACTCTCCGCTGTTCACGATCCGATGCATTTGTTTTAGCTAAGTTATGTTGATAAATATGGGTGTAAATTGCTTGGCGACTCGCGACCGAAATGGAAAATCATCCAGAATTTTCAGAACCCTTCAGGATCAAATCGGCAGAGCTCTTGTCCCTGCTGGATACGCACGCATTTTTTAAAAATGATAGTAAACATTGTCTCTGCACTGAAATACCGGAATATCGTTCCCTGAGATTTATCACTACCCTCGCCGGAGAGAATAGACAGGCCCCAGTGGAATGACAGATCAAGCGATCTAGACGGGTCTAACGAAGTTTGTCGTAGGGAAAATAGGTTTACAAATAAGTACGATGGCCACATTTATTGTTTAATTTAGCAATAAATAACATTTGTAAATGATGATTTAGAAACAAATATTAGTTTTCTGTCCTCTTAACTACTGAGATAGTGGATGGTAAAACGGAACTGCCTTTATGTTTTAGGACTCAGCCTGAGAGAGAGAGATAGAGAGAGAGAAAGAGAGAGAGAGAGAGATTTAACGTAGCGTTCAGCAATATAACAGCTATATAGCGACGATCAAACAAAATTATAAGTATTCCAACAGAGATAAATTGAACCCAGCAATCCAGAAGTAATCAACACAGCACACCAAAAACATGTACATACATTGAAATTCATACAACCTATTTCTCCCAAATAACCTAAATTGTAGTCTTCTTTTACCCGACCAAAAATATCTTCTAAAGTAGCTGCTTGATAGAAAGAATCTCTTACGATCTTAAAATGCGGCTTCGTCCCAACTTCGTCCTAAAACATAAAGGCAGTTCCGTTTTACCATCCATTATCTGAGCAGGTATAGGACGGAAAACTAGCATTTATTTCTTAAGTAAACCTATTCAGATTACAATACCACTGTCATCGACTATCACACTATCATATACATCGGCAGATATGAATGGCATCCTCCAATGGGGTAATCAGCCGATGGCAAAGGGGAGCAACTCTTGTAACTGCTGGAACACGAGTGCCCTCTATCGCATTGAAATACAATGTGAACGGTTACAAGATTTGCTCCCCTTATCCATCAGCTGGACAGCCCCATTAAGTAGTAGAGTTAGTGACAGAAATGTCTACGAGGTAAATTTTTAGTCAGCGTGACAGGGTTTTTGATTCGTAGCCCATGTACGAAATTCCCACCTATTTCGCCTTAATAAAGGATTGATAACGGTCCCCAAATTGAATGTATTTACTTACCCTTCGAAAAATATATATCGAACTACAATCGTTTACACTATGTTGAGTGTGGAGAAGGTGTATTGTTTAATAAGAATGTGGGGACACTGATAAGAGGGATCATGTGTGGGTTGGGGAAATGGGTTGCACGGCGTGTCCGCACGACAGTACATCCATCCATCCATCCATCGTCGCTCAATGCCCATGCATTATTTGAAACTTTTCACAGCTTCACTGAACACGATACATCACGTGGTATTTAGAGCATTTCCACAAAGTGGATGCTCTTATGTTTTCATGAGAAACGGCTCCGCCGGATCCGCCTCCGCGATTTTAAACGTGAATATCTCTGAAACCGTTAAACACATTTGAGTCAGATTTAGTGTGCTATCTCCTTAGGCCCGTGAAATTTGTCTGGTTGTGTTTTGATAGCCGCTGTTCATCACTAGGTGGCACTGTAGTCCGGGCATACAGTTTGTAGCTGAGCCTTCCTCTCACGATTTCGTCTGAACGGCTTGTTTGATTGCTATGAAATTTCAATACAATGGTCTTGAAGGATAAGCAATGTGCTGAAAAGGTTTTGGTGTTGCTGGCATAACTTTAAATACACTATTTTTTTGCGTCTCAAAAAAAGTTTTTCGTGAAATGAAAATTTACCAATTCGCTTGGAGAAATATTTAAAAATTGTTCTATTCTGAACATGAATATAACATTCCGAGTGTTATAATTCACATCCCTTGTAAGCCAAATGGCCATTTTTTAAATACGTGAAATTCTCATAACTTTGTCCAATATCTACATTCCTCAGGCCAGATCTGGGGTTTTGCTTCATCATGTAGTTTCGTGATATTTGTTCATCATTGGGTAGCAATATAGACAGTAAACTTATATAGCACAATTGATTGACTCTTCATAAAGTTTATTATTGTGATCTTGTTAGACAGACAAAGGATTTCAAAGGATTGAAAGTTTTCTTTTGATTGAAACTGTACTTTTAGGGCGACCTCAACGTAATGCTTTATTTATATTTCATTGTACATTCTTTTTTACAATTTTATTATTATTATGGTTGAAAAATGGATTGAAAGAAAACTGATGCTGCTAGCGCTGGCATATATGTGACAATGGGGTATTGACAGCTAAATATATCTAAATCTAGGCTACAACAGACCCTGCTTACATACATTAAATATGCTGCCATCAGTATGGTGTGATACTGCATTGAGAATTGCAAGTATTCAAGAGAGCTTACATTCATGGCATTTTGGTCAAATAGACATACTGTAATATTGATATTCTCCTTTACATTGCAGGCCTACATATTGTGTGCCTGTATGTTGACCATTCAGATATTAAAATCTGAAGTGGTTGACTTATTGCATAATGCACTTTACATAAGGGGACTAGTAGACTGCTTGTGTCAACAAAGTGAGCACTTCCTTTCCAGAATCAGTGCTAATTCTCTCTCCAATACTGATATAATAATTTGATCCTGTTGATTGGTATGGCTATGCCAATTACATTTCTTTAATCTCCAGTGGCTGTAAAGCCCTGGATTTCCGGTTGTCTGGATATGCATTTATGCCAGTTTTCAATGAGTAAAATCACAAATTATCACTTGGTTAATGCTCATTTTTTGGTTTTATGTGAAGGTCCACAGAATTTATTTAAAACTCGATATGTGAAATGGCACATACCATTGCATTTTGACAGCATAGTTACAACTGTTGATAACCATTTTTTAGACTAAAAAAGTAGAACGATTTTTGAAGTGGAACTTCTACATTCCTGCTATATGGCACGTCCCACCTGGAAATTTTTTATATCTAATTTAAGTAAAATGGTTTGTTGTGGCGCATTTTGACAGAATAAATTATCACTTGGTTAATACTCATTTTTTTAATTTTATGTGGAGGTCCCAGAATTTATTTTAAACTCAGATGTGACATGGCACATACCTTTGCATTTTGACAGCGAAGTTGATAACTATTTTTAGACTGAAAAAGTAGAAAAAAAATTGAAGTGGAACTTCTACATTCCTGCTATGTGGGACGTCCCATCTGGGAGATTTTTATATCTAATTTAAGTAAAATGGTGTGTTCTGGTGCATTTTGACAGAATATTTAGATTTTGAAGATAATATGTAATGATGCCTCAAATGGAACTGAATTTTCCGTGTCATCTGTCGGAGCTTCCGTCCGTCGTACCGTCCGTCTGTCTGTCTATCTGTCCATCTTGCCATACCACAGATGCAGCTGCTGATGGGTCAGAAACCTAATGAAAATGACTGACCTTCACCTGTTTTATCAAAGTCAAATTTAGCATTAGCTATAATATTCAAAAGATTGAAGATAGGCTCTCCAAATTCATAATACATATCCAATTGATGACTGACTAGAAGCCTATCCCAGTTGACTGAACCTATTTTTTCAAGGTTATATACTGTATATTATGATATAACATGAAATATGGCTAGGCTTTCTAAATTAATACCATATATGCAACTCATGATGGACCTAAAGTCTATGAATATCACTCACGTTGACCTGTTTTCTCAGGGTCAAAAACCGTCACGGCAAATACTTTTAACTGCCAACATACACTTCAAATCTAACATTGTCATCATCATTGCGGCTGCGGTTGTCTTCCAGAACAATCTACCTTAGTTCGCATGTGTTGCTACGGTCTCATGCTTCAACAGTAACTTAAAAGCATGCCGTATCGGCTGAGCTGGTGAAACAGCTCTCACATACCACGTCACTGTCGGAATATGAATACCATGACAGTGATGGATAGATCACACAGACACTGAGGTTTCCCAATTTATGTTGAATGTTGTTATTGCCAAAGTACTATTAGCGGCATTATACAACAAAAACAATTCACTGACTTCCAGTGAAAAATTATCGTGAGAGGTATTTATTTTTGTTGTTTGGCATTTTTATTCACCGGTATTGTTTCAGATAGAATACAACAGCCTAATTCATACAATCAGGAATGCAAAAGGGGTTGAAATCTTCATGTTCAAACTTTCGTAGTGAAAAAAAAGTGGCAATTTGAAATTTCATTCTTATTCTGATATTCAATTTTTTAATGTCAGCGGGCCAATGAAACACAAAATAAAGTTGGCGTTGCCTCACACTGGGTTTTGCCCATTGGTAATGAAATTCCTTCTCAGAGGCACTACTACCAGGAATGATTCCCGATTGCTCGTCCCCCAGGTGTATGTGCCCCACCCTCTGTCCCATCCTAAAAAAATTGCCACACTAATAGAGGGTGTGCCCAAATTGGGGAGATCTAAAGCTCTGTGAGTACCAAATTATGTCTTACACATTTATTCGGGGGAAATGCTCTTCTCCCGTGTTTCACACGAGCTTTCATTTTTCTACAGCTTTGACCCCTATGTTAATGAATCACGTTCCACTAAGCCACGACAGGAAAGGCAATGTGGCGGCTTATTTGGTAACGAAACAGGGTACAAGATGTCAAAACAATTATATCGTATATATTTGTGTTCTTTTGGACATTTTTGGTAGAGTAAATGACCATAGAGAACTTTCTGGTCATGGACAGTTCTGGTGGTTTGGAGGGGTGTAGAGGTCACAAAAGTGGGACAAAAAAGGCACAAAAGGGAGAGATAACCCCCGACGCTGCGAAAATTATGCGGAGGATCTCTTCTAATTTGAGGTGTTTCTCCTGGTTTTTCTTCTCGAGCTGATCTCCATGTTAACGGAGGTCGTACAGTTGACATGCGCTGTTCGGAGTTTCGGTGTGATACTGTGCTTTCAACATGGATGCCAATATGGATTCCTAGCAGTGCGTCACGAGGTACTAATCTCCTGCATTATCCGAGATCGTGTCGGGTGCAGAATATACACATGCAAGCATTCGCGACCGCTCGGCCGATTCCCAGCTCTCAGCTGTAAACCCATCTTCATTTTATCCAGCCAATTTCTACGTTCCCACTTCGAACCTGCCTTGATATATCTGGACCCCTTCAATGTTCAAATAACTTATAAATAGACACGAGACGTCACTGACCTCGAAAACATTTGAAATTCGAAATGGGTCGCACAAGAGCGTTATTAATTGGCTGACCTAATTAGTGGGCACCATATTAGGAGGAAGGACGCCGCTAATAGAGGATGATGTCATCTATGTGACTTCACTCGCAATCGATGTGTATGTTCTTATTGGTTCCTCTGTCGTTAGCTGGTGAAATTTACACCTCGGATTTTGAACGCTGAAGGGGTCAGATAAATCAAAGCAGGTTCGAAGTGGGAACGTAGAAATTGGCTGGATAAAATGAAGATACTGTAAACCGTGAACGGCCATAGATGTGGCGCAGCACATACTATAGGATGTGTGTTCGCTCACATAGTCCTCGATGTACGGTATTTCTTTCTTATCAGATACAGGACAGTGGACATGAATCTACATGAATCACACACCACGTCACGACTGGTGTGTGGATGCAAAAACAAGAGTCGGAAAAATCTGGGGAAAAATGACGAAATGTGGACTTTACAACATTGTTCTTGTTTTCTTGTACAAGGGAGGGTTTGATGATGAGATGAAACGATGAGATGATTGGTCTGCTTCCCGTGACAGAGTTACCTCCCCTTGTAGGATATCGCACACCGAGTGAATGAGTGAGTGAGTGGGTGGGTGAGGTACGAGTGGGTGGGTGAGGTACGAATGATTGAGTGAGTATTAAAATGAATGACAATGGATAATTGGAGCAGCGCTGAAAAAAACCTGTATTGATTTTCACATGGCTCAGGGCTCAAAGGCTGACAGTTGTAAAAGCCCAGAGCATTACTTAGTAGTACACAGACTGCGGAGCAAAATTCCAACATAAGCCCTTATTGGCTAATGTAAAAACATTACCCGCAAAAAAGTACACTTTTTTATAAGCATTCTCGTTGGTCGACGATTGGATGATTTCGGTCACTACACCATAAATACGTCTCATCATGTAGAAGATCTTATGCGCTACGAATTGGCGTGAAACTCGACTCGAAGGAGCAAAATGCTAACGAACGACCGAACTATGTGTCAACTCCATTAAGATCACCCGACAGAATACATACAGTTCAACGTAACTAAACTTAACATATGATACAGTCCGCTATGTACATGTATATACAGGCCTACTCTATCGGTTAAGAGTTACACCTGAAATCCTGAATCATAATAGACATTGAATGCTATGGCGAGCCAAAGTGCTTTTTATTCGAGAATTTTCGATATCGGAAATTGAATTCCCGATATCGGAATTAAAATTTCCGATATCGGAATTAAAATTTCCGATATCGGAAATTCATGACCTTCGATTTCCGATATCGGAAATTGAATTCTCGATATCGGAAATTGCAATTCTCGATATCGGAAATTGCAATTCCCGATATCGGAAATTAGAATTTTCGATATCGGAAGTTGAATTTCCGATATCGGGAATTGCAATTTCCGATATCGGAAATTCGGGGACAATTCCCGATATCGGAAATTCAATTCCCGTTATCGGAAATTCAATTTCCGATATCGAAAATTGTCACTGAATTTTCGATATCGGAAATTGCAACTCTAGGGTGCACTCCACACTTGCCACGGTTTCGTACAAAGTGGTGTCTCCCTAATTTTATAATAGGGAAGGTCGCCCGATTTTGACAGCAAGGTAATTCTTCTTACCTTTCTACTAACTGATATCTATAGTATCACCCTGCTGGACGTAACCATTTCTCCAAACGAGGATATAATATTTGCTTGTTGATCGCACTCACTCGCCTCTACAGAGTTAATATCTGGCGGACCAAAATCCGCACTTTTTCGGGAAGCGAAAATGATTCCTTTATGGCCATAAAATTTTACAAAATACGAGTAGGTCGACCCACTGTTTTTTTCGCCATTTTAAATTGTCCTTTGGACGGGAAACACTTTAACATACATAAAAAGAAGATCATTTCGTACATTTTCGCTGGGTTGCGGGTAGAATTTGACACATTTTCATATATTTTATGGAGTTTTTCAGAAAAGTTGAAGAAGGGTTACGGAGGATTGCACGTCTTTCCTTTTCAATTTCAATAGCTCACAAGTCTCCTGAAATAAGGGCACGAGTGTGCCCATTTATAAAATATATACTTTTACAAGGTTTTTGTTGAAGATTTTACATCTATTTATGGCCGAAGATCCGAACCCATGCCTGTTTTTAGCCGCACATCATTTAGGTGTGGAATGCACCCCTAGGTTTTGTTAAGCTTCCAGCTTTCATTTCCGATATCGGGATTTCGGTGACAATTTCCGATATGGGAAATTCTATTTCCGATATCGGAAATTGAATTCCCGATATGGGAAATTCTATTTCCGATATCGAAAATTGTCACTGAATTTCCGATATTGGAAATTCTAATTCCCGATATCGGAAATTCTATTTCCGATATCGGGAATTGCAATTTCGGATATCGGGAATTGCAATTTCGGATATCGGAAATTAGAATTTCCGATATCGGGAATTGAATTCCCGATATCGGAAATTCGGAATAAAAAGCACTTTGGCTTGCCATAGAATGCCGGGTTTTTTTCTCACTCTCTCTCTCTCTTTCAATTTGTCAAAAGTGTTACGAAATGCTATAGGCGTACTACGGTCCACTAACTCTTTCAAATGTCGACAACCTGAAGTCGTCTCGCTATTCGAACATGAATATTTTTCAAGTTGTTATCATGAATAATCTCGGGACTGTATCAAATGCGTTCTATCATTTCTTACGCGTTATAGTAAGAAATGGAATGTAATTCCCCTCCCTTCCAGGTTCATATGCCTTTACTAAAGTTTGACCATTCCGTCATTATATCAGGAAAATAAATTACGGGTATACCTTTCTTACCGTTAAGCTCCAAAATAGTTTCGAAGAGGAAGATCCTCGGACGATATGAGAAACTGTCGCCGTGTTTCATGAAAGCTTCGTGTAGGACATCATAACTGTTAAGAATAACCGCTAATTGACTGCCCATGTACACACTGACGATGTCTCCGTACTTCTGTCTTAGCTGATGCCAGCTCTGTTTCGTATCTTTCGAAAGCTCCCATATATTACCGACTATTGGCCAAGGGTATAAACCTGGTGGTAGATCAGCTGTCCGCTGAGATGACAATAACTTCACAAGTACCCCTACCAGCAGGGCCAAGAGGGTAACAAATACGCCAATATTATCAGCAACTAACTCTCCGAACACAAGGAAACCATTCATAGCAGACATGTTACTCGTCGCTGTATTCCTCCTTGAATGGTATAACTTCTTGTTGCTATCACCTTCGCCCTCTCACGGAGATAATACTATTCGTGTTTACTGGTCAATCTCCGGTCGATGTTGTGATACAACTAGGTTCGTGACACTATATTCACAGGCGGTTCTCGAGTACAGAATCGTTCTTTTAAAACCATCTTACCATCATAACACGCACAACTGTATCTGTTGTTCTTGAACGCTGAGGTTTATAGACTGAATTCAGACCCATTTATCCATTGGGTAAATGGATCTGGTGACATTGTTTTTATTTAGTATTTACCAACGTTGGCGTTCACGAGACATATCCCGTTTTCAAGAACGACAAGCATTTCGGTGGGGCGATCCGCTGGACTATGGAAAGCTATCTGTGTCATAACATCAGATTTCCACACGTGGTATTCTCTTTTCTACACGTGGACAATACAGCCAATGGTTTGATTGGCAATTACCACGTGTGGATATTTCGACCAATTATTCAACCAGGAAATACCACACGTGGAAATTATTTACCATGTGTGGAAAATATCCACCAATGAAAGAACTGGAAATACCACGTGTGGAAATTATTTACCACGCGTGGTATTTATCATCCAATCATTAAACCATGAGTTGGACTATTTCTCCTCAAAATTACAAAAAAGTGAAAAGTAATAACATGGTAGTGCTATCAATTCAATAAGTTTTTATTTTCTGAGCTGATTTTTTATCTAGAAATGGAGTTGCAGCAGTATTGAAAGCATACATGTAAGTTTTGTTGTATGTTGTATTAAGGTGTATTTTTCTGTTGGTGGTTTTGAGATACCCATGCATAATTGGCCCTTCTGCAGGGAGTTGGGGCATTAGAAACCATCGAATCTCCGCAATTCAATTTCGAAAACGGGTCTCGTGTTAGCTAAGATTCATAGCGTCTTCCTTCCCTCAACGCTATGCCGACGACAAATGCATTTCCCTGTTGGTAACTCGAACATCTCCATGGCGCACTTATTATTACCTTTGCGCACTATTGGACCTTCATTAACTTGAGAAAATGGGTCGCCATTAATAAAAATACCATAATCGATGTTGTGATCATCATCCCCTGTATACACGGGGTCTATTATGACGGAAATGCTCATCTTCTTGACCCTCGATTTCAGGTGATTTTAAGGCTCCATAGGGAGCGTCTGTAATTAATATATGATCGACGAAGGGCCTTTTAGTCTGCCATTTCTGTATTTTTATTCCTGGTGGTTCATTTTCTCAAGGTAATGAAGGTCCAACTTCACTGAAACTTTATCAAACGGTCTCATTTTCATTGACAACGAACTCCGTTCAGACAGTGGAAATGATTTTCAGTCAATATGGGCTTAGCCCGGTCACTCTAATCTCCCCAATCGTTGTTGTCATATCTAATTCACAGGGAGCGTTCTATCTTATCTCTGTGACACGGAAAAATTGTCTTCGTAACCTTTAACTGTGGTCGTGCTTTATCAGGTATCAATAATTATTATGCAATATATCGGTGGTGTCCACACAACGCTTGTCGGCGCACTCTATATCGAAATCGTTGGTCTCGTGCAAATGATTCGTATAATTCGTTTTTATTTTATTTTTTTTCCTTTCCAACCATGTATTTTACCTACTTTATATGCTCATTCACCACAACGTCATATACCCCTACACCATCCACACACCCTGCATACCAAACGGCTGCTCCAACTTTCGCCGGCTATGGGGGTATAGGTCTATACTGGGAAATTTTTCGTCGGTTTAACTATGGGTTGTTTGGTCTTGTTTTTCTCGTCTCGCCACGAAAAACCCGATGGGAGGGGTCCCGAAGATAAGCGGTGATTTTTTTTTAGAAGTACCGGGTAGGTCTATATATAGGCCCATATTGGCCCACACTGGCTATGGGGGTATAGGTCCATACTGAGAAATTTTTCGTGAGTTTTACTTTGGGTTGTTTGGTCTTCTTTTTTACATCCCAACACCTAGAACACGATGGGCGGGGTCCTGAAGCGATTGGTTAAATTTTTCGAAAAAATCACCTTCGCATGCGTAGTGGGTAAATAGCGCTGGGTGGACGTTTTGGGGTCTAGGTGAGCCCCTAGTGGACCGATGGGGTCGAGTGAGGTATCAATGTGAAGCATACATGAGGGAGCATCCGAGGGAATGGATGTGACGTGGAACTGACGTCATTCTGCGCATACGCAGTGGACAAAGTGTATGGAAATAGACGTTTCGGGGTCTAGATGGGCCACTATTGGTCCGATGGAGTCGAGTGAGGTATCAATGTAAAACAGTCGTGAGGCAGCATCCACCTGGACTAGTGTGTCGTCCGTGTTCAACATTCTGCGCATGCGCAGACAGGGAATTGTGGGAAAAGAGTATAGAAATAGACGTTTTGTGGACTAGGTGGGTCACTAGTGGACCGATGGAGTCGAGTGAGGTATCAATGTGAAGCATACGTGAGGGAGCATCCGCCTGGACTAGTGTCGTTCGTGTTCAACATTCTGCGCATGCGCAGACAGGGAATTGGGGGAAAAGGGTATGGATATAGATGTTTTGGGGTCTAGGTGGGCCACTCGTGGTCCGATGGAGTCGAGTAAGGTATGAATGACAGATGCAAATGGCGGCCTCTGATTGAACAAGAGACTACTTGTATTGTAAACACACCCGACGCGGCTCCCCCAGCTTGGGTATGATGTACTGGAGGGGATAATAAAATGATTGACCTGTCATGCTAGTTGTTGTTGTTCTCTCACCGGTCTCTCACCGGTCATGCGACATTGTACAGAGTGCATGTTCACTGAGGGATTGAGAGAGAGAGAGAGAGAGAGAGAGAGAGAGAGAGAGAGAGAGAGAATTAAGGTTTAACGTCGCATTCCGCAATATTTCAGCTATATAGGTACATGGATTTGAACATAGTATGTTCACATGGACGTGAACAGAGTACATGTAGAATGACATGCACAGAGTACATTTACATGGACAAGGAACATGTGTATTGACAGAGTACATGTACATGAACAGATTACATATACAGGCAAATAGTACATGTACAGGCACATAGTACATGGGCATAGATATGCACAGAATACATGGACATGCGCAGAGTACATGTATTCTGTGCATGGAAGCCACCTGTCTTCGGTCACGTGAGAGTAAACATGGAAAACCCCCGATGCAAGATGAAGACCGGATGTAAAACCACTACCCGGATGGAAGACGGAGGTACGACGGGAAAACCCTACTGGCTAACTGCGCATTCGCAGATCGGCGCGAATTCCAATGTAAACAAGCCAGACTGACCCACGAAGGCTTCACACCGATACCCCACACTGTCCATTCGGACCAACAGTGGTCCATCTCTACACCAAATGCCTTCCTTCACTTCCACTAAATGCCCACTTTAGCTACTACTCCTACTGATGACGTCACCAATGACGTCACAGATTACGTAAACATCCCTCATATCGGGGTCTATACCACGAAAGCTACAAAATGACACCACACACGACGCATTCGGACCAAGGATGGTCCATCTCTACACCAAATACCTTACTTCACTGCCCCAAAATGCCCACTTTCGCTATTACTCGTACTGATGACGTCACCGATGACGTCACAGATGACGCGGACAGCCCTCAAATCGGGTCTCCACCCCGAGAGCTACAATATGACACCCCACACGACGAATTCGGACCAAGGATGGTCAATCTCTAACCCAAACACACCCCCACGCTCCCCCGAAAATGACCACTTTACTTACTACACCCAACTGCGCATGCGCAGATTGACGCGACTTGCAATAAAAAACATGCCATTCTGACTCTACCCAACAAAAGCTTCACTTTGACACCTGCCACGACCCATTTGGACCAATAGTATTCCATATCGGCCCCAAAATATCTATTTCCATACTACGGCCTGCCTGCGCATGCGCAGAATGACGATATTCCTACCCCACATTCACCCAGTCGGAGGCTCCCTCACGTGTACTTCATATTGATACCTCACTCGACTCCATCGGCCCACTAGTGGCCCACCTAGACCCCAAAACGTTCCTTCCAATGCACTTTTTCCAAAATTCCCTGTCTGCGCATGCGCAGAATGTTGAAAACGAACGACACACTAGTCCAGTCGGATGCTCCCTCACGAATGCTTCACATTGATATCTCACTTGACTCCATCGGACCAATAGTGGCCCACCTAAACCCCAAAACGTCTATTTCCATTCCCTTTTCCCACAATTCCCTGCCTGCGCATGCGCAGAATGTTGAACACGGACAACACACTAGTCCAGGCGAATGCTCCTTCACGACTGCTTCAAATCGATACCTCACTCGACTCCATCGGACCACGAGTGGCCCACCTAGGCCCCAAAACGTCTATTTCCATACCCTTTTCCCACAATTCCGTGTCAGCGCATGCTCAGAATGTTGAACACGAGCGACACGCTAGTCCAAGCGGATGCTCCTTCACGAATGCTTCACATTGATACCTCACTCGACTCCATCAGACCACGAGTGGCCCACCTAGATCCCAAAACGTCTATTTCCAGGTGGATGCTCCCTCACGTATGTTGCACATTGATACCTCACTCGACTCCATCGCCTCACTAGTGGCCCACCTAGACCCCAAAACGTCTATTTCCATACCACTTTCCCCCAATGTTGAACACGAACGACACTAGTCCAAGTGGATGCTCCCTCACGTATGTTACACATTGATACCTCACTCGACCCCATTGGCCCATTAGGGGCTTACCTTCGGGACCCCTCCCATCGTGTTTTTCGTGACGAGACGGGAAAAACAAGACCAAACAACCCATAGTAAAACCCACGAAAAATTTCCCAGTATGGACCTATACCCCCATAGCAAGTATGGGCCTATATACAGACCTACCCGGTACTTTTCAAAAAATTTCACCGCTTAGCTCCGGGACCCTTCCCAACGTGTTCTACATGCCGAGAGGAAGAAAACAAGACCAAACAACCCATAGTCACATCCAAAAAAAAATGACACTCCCATACCCCATACAGGCATTTTCCCGCATATATTTAATATGCAAATGTTCGAATCAGGGAAGATAATCCAGAATTTGCCAAAAATCACAAAAGTGCATCAAGAGTTACCTCCCCATTGGAACTGTTCTGTGTTGGAGGTAATTTTTGGTCTCTTGAGCTGGTGGCGCCCCCTATCGGATGCAAGAGTTACCTCCCTCGGCAAAATACGACTTTTCCGTCTTTTGTATACTACTGACCAACCCAAACCCGTACAAGGGAATGAAGATAATGTGAACTCGAGGCTATGGAAGGATTTGTTTGGAAGTATGGCCGCCGAAATGGGCGAGACATTGGAGGCCACAGGAAACAAGTTTCACCGCAAAGGATATTTGAAAGAGGAGGCCACAATTTTCGCCCATAACACATTGGCACCTAGACTACGACGGGCTTTACGTCAGCAGTATGCCGACTTCCTGACCTATATCAAATTGCTGGACAAGGACCCGGTCCATATGGAAATCGAAAGAACAGCGTCGATGTCGAAAACCTCGGACATGAACTGGAAAGCGGCGTATGTCAGAGCAATAGCACAAAAGAAACATTTGTTCGAACACATCATTAAGATCAAAAGCGTCCCACTATAAATAGACCATACGGTACCAGTCCCCTCATTTCACCATGAGTCCAACTTGTTTGAACCCTACAATGAGGATATTCTAGCCGAAGCGTTACGTCAAGCCAATGTCGATACTGTTATTGATACAGCGCAAGGTGAACCCACCGTTCAGCATCAACGCATGATTCTCATCTTACCACGCTCATAGATGACATCCAATGGGTGGCACGCGTATGTCTTCTGCTGCATAAGAAACAGATAGTACCCAATGAGGATTCCAACGCAACTACCCGTTCTCAGAATCTGCTGACCCTGCATGAAGCATTTCAAACCTTTATGGAGACCCAGCTGGAGACGGGAAATTATCTTCTTCAACCTCCAACATAATGATGTCCGTCCAGTGATGATCGACAATGCATAACGTGTTGAGATATGTATTGAGACGGGCGTTGAGACGGACGTTAAGGCGTTAAGACGGACGTTGACGGGAGTTGAGACGGGCGTTGACGGGCGTTGAGAGGGGCGTTGACAGGCGTCACTGCATTTCGATGAATAAGGGTCAATTCCATGAAAATCAGAGCTTCTGAGCTAATTCACCAGGGCGTTGAAGCGTTAAGCTAAGCGTTGACGGGCGTTACTGTCTATAAAAGTTCAACCGTCAACAGGGGGCCCTCGGTGGCCGAGTGATCTAAGGCGCTTCGCTGGTGACCGCTAGCCTCACACCGCTGAACCGGCACGGGTTCGAGCCCAGTTGGTCCATGTGTGAAAGTTCGTCAGTTACTTGCCGAAGGGCGGTGGTTCTCTCCGGGTACTCCGGCTTCCTCCACCAACCAAACTGACTGTCACCATATGAGTGAAACAAACTTGAGTGTGACATTAAGCCAAATTCCCTCCCCCTCCTCCTCAACCGTCAACATGGCTTATACTTGCTTTGGGTGCGAACGCACGTTCACCAGACATTACGATATGATGCGACACCAGAAGACTTTCCTTCCAGACTCCGAGGCACAAGAAGCCGATACAGAGACTGATGAGAGTTCACCGACTGATACCGAATCCGAGATTGCTGACAGTTTATCTACTGATACGGAGAGCTTGATCTCAGATAGTCAGCCCACATCCCAGGAAAGTGACCTTCTGGGATAGTATTGTGCATGAAGCTATTCGTAGTTATGCTGCGGTAATAGAAGACGGTGGACAGGATAACTTACAATACAACGGACGTACAATGAAATGCGCCCCTGCATCAGGAAAACAGCCATGGCCATCTATAAACGGTATAGTCTGCTGCCGTTTGCAATGAAAGGCGACCCCACGCACAGATCCATCATGAAGATCAAACGTCACTTGGAAGAGGATATGGGGTTACCACCCACCGGGGCCTTGGAAAATGCGATCAGAATGCGCAAACAACTGTTTCAGGACATGCTGTCCGAACAATATCCTTAACTGCCCGACGACGCTTAGGTCACACCGAGCAAAGATGGAACTTTCTGAAAGGGCGACTTCTGATTGGACAAGAGCGGCCGAGAATACATCTAACGGGCAAGAACAATTATGGCAGATACAGCGCAACATGACGGCCTCTGATTGGATAAGAGTCTTCTTGAATTGTGAACATACCCAACGCGGCTCCCCCAGCGTGGGTATGTTATGATGGAGGGGAAAATAAAATGATTGATCTCTTATCCGTGTTGTTGTTTTTCTCTCACCTTTCTATATCATGGCGTCAAGGGGTTATGCTAGGGCGTTAAGGCGTAACGACGGACGTTGACGGGCGTCACTGCATTTCCAATAAATTAGTGACAATTCCATGAAAAACAGAGCTTTTGGGCTAATTCACCGGGGCGTTGAAGCGTTGAGCTTGGAGTTGGATGATATATATATTATCAGGATACTGTGTTGTTCCCGCAAGAGTACATGTACATGGACAAGGAACATGTACATTGGCAGATTATATGTATATGGATAGATTACATGTACAGGTACATAGTACAGGTTGAGTGAGTGAATAGAATTTAACGTCGCTTTCAACAATATTTTTGATATATCTAAAATATGACACGTAGAACCAATATAATATTTTGATGTAATATCACCTGCGTGCGGCCGGATAACTCGCGCGGGCGTGCGGCCGGATAACCCACGCAGGCGTGCGGTCGGGCCCGGAAAAAACCGGTGGGAAACGCCGGATGTTGAAGAGGTCCCGGATGTAAAGACGGACGGACGACGCACTGGGAAACCCGGATGTTGAAGAGGTCCCGGATGTTCTAGTACATGCATTCCATACGTCCAAGGTCTAATCCTCTGCGCATTGCGCCGCAAGGTCAATAGGGCTCGAAATGCGCTTCTATACTACTGAATGTGAGTCAATATACTGTTTCTATACTCTGTGACCGCCACGTGACCGCCCCACTGCGCATTGAGCCGCAAGGTCAATAGGGCGGGAAATGCGTTTTTATCCTACTGAATGTGCGTCAATATACTGTTATTATACTATCCTCTGCGCATTGCGTCGCAAGGTCAATAGGGCTCGAAATGCGCTTTTATACTACTAAATGTGAGTCAATATACTGTTACTATGCTATCCTCTGCGCATTGTACCGCAAGGTCAATAGAGCTCGAAATGCGCTTTTATACTACTAAATGTGAGTCAATATGCTGTGACGTCACACATGCGCAGACGTCCCAATGGACGGGATGATGGATGGAATGAGAGGATACAGGTCAGTACATGCTCAAGTCACAGTTGCCTGGCCTGTGGGATATTGGATGGTCGATGTCTACGTATAAATGTTTTCAATAAATTATGAAAATTAATAAATATATATTTTTATTAAATCGATTTTTTTTAAATATTTTTTCTAAGTGTATTCTCTTTCATCTTTGGCTCAATTAAAGTCATTCCCTATATAGTCAGGGCTGTTAGGGATTTTTTGGTTCACTTTCTTCCAATAGCACCAAATTTGGCCCATATGTTGCCCATACCATACTATTTCGATTTTTGACGGGCGCCAAGACGGGCGCCCCCTAGGGCCGCCATATTGGCGAAATTCAATATGGTCGCCACCCGGGTTAGAGGTCAATCGTAGTTAAATAACTAAAAGGGCTAGAAATATGAATAATAACACTTTTTAGTGATTTTGGGGGCCGGGGAATGTGATTGTGATCTTATTTCAACGATTTGAGGTTAAGGTCGCCCTTCAAGGTCACCGTAAACGTCATTTGGGGGACAAATTCGCCATAGTCAGTGGTTTTCGGGCAAGATATATAAACTGCCTCATTCTATTGGTTTCCGGGGTTGAGTAACCCGAATCTGGCCTTATTTTGGCGATTCGGGGCAATATTTCAGGATACAGTCGCGATGCAGGTCATCCGAACCAGAGGTCAAATGCAGGTAAAACACCAAAGAATCACAAATAATACCATAGGGGTTTGTGGCATTCGAAGAATTCGATTTTGATCTTATTTTGAAGATTTGAGGTCACCCCATTTTGGGGTCAAAGGTCAAAGCTCAACAGTTACCACTAAGAACAATCGAGCGAAGATTATTCAGGAACAAATCTTATTAAAATACTTCGGAGATGACATCTGCTGACAAAATGCTACGCTGCTATGTGTATTTAAATGTTCGAAATACAATACAAAGACCGCTTTAGCAACAATATACCAATGATTATTAGTACCTATACCTTCTGGCTTGCGCTCTCAAGAAACTGTGAAGTCGCGTCGCACCCAGTAAGGCTGTGGAAGAGGGGTAGTGCCAAGGATTTTGATGGAGCGAGATCGGAGCAAATGGTATGGACTTCACAGTTTCTTGGATGTGACAAGACCGCCTGGGTAGCCTGTACAAGCATATCGGACCTCATCGACACACTAGTGGCTCTCACGCACGATCCTGACACTCTCGAGTCCGTGCATATGGAGCTTATAGAACGCTTCATCGTACTAATGTACAGCAAGGGATGTGGTGCAGCCGGTGTCAATGAGGCCAAGCTGAGAAACATCTCACCTCCCAAGCCGCGCTGTTGCAGCATGTGAAGCGAGCGCTACGGCAAGCGAGTTTCTACTGGGGTCAGGTCACTTCACTCCAGCAGGAAATCCCTGACTTCAGTGAGTGGAGCTGGCACAAAGATTGCACCAGTACATGGCAACCGCTATGGACCACTCTCAGCGACACTTCTATGGCATATGCCATTCTCATGCACTGCGGCTGACTCAAGGCATGCACGGGAAGGTACAAATGCAACTGTGCCGATGTCCGATACACGACCCTCTGCAAATGCGAAGGCGGGTGCGTTAATAACGAGGGCGGTGATGACAAGTATTACTTATTGCTGGCATCATAGAGCGCAAGCCAGAATAAGGGAAGTACACAGGTAGTAGAAGTAATCATTGGTATAGTGTTGCTAAAGCGGTCTTTGTGTTGTATTTTGAACATTTAAATGCACATAGCGGCGTAGCGGCATAGTTATAGCATTTTGTCAGCAGATGTCATCTCCGAAGTATTTTAATAACATTCCTGAATAATCTTGTTTCGATTGTTTTTAGTAGCAACTGTTGATCTTTGACCTTTAATTCCCAAATGCGGAGACCATGACCTCAAATCGTCGAAATAAGATCAGAATCTAATTCTCCAAGGCCACAAAGCCTATGGTATTATTTGTGATTCGAGCCCTTTTGGTGTTTCCTATAATTGACCTCTGGTTGATCTCTGGTTCGGGCGACCTCTATCGTGAACCTCACATGCAATATTGCCGCAAATCGTCAAAATATGGCCAGATTCGGGTTACTCAACCCCGAAAATCGATAAAATGAGGTAGTTTGTATATCTCGACTAAAATCCACTAAAAATGACGAATTTGACCCCAAAATGACCTTTAGGGTGACCTTGACCTCAAATCAGATTCCCGACACCGAAAACCACTAAAAAATTGTATTATTCATGATTCTAGTCATTTTGTTTTTTTAAATACGATTGACATCTAAGCCGGGTGGCGGCCATATTGAATTTCGCCAACATGGCGGCCCCAGGGGGCGACTACCTTGGCGCCCGTCAAAAATCGAAAAGGTATTGTATGGGCGATATATGGGCCAAATTTGGTGCTTTTGGAAGAATCTGAACCAAACAGTCCCTTTTATGCCCTAACGTCCCGCACTAATAATGTCAAGCCCAGTTACTACAGTTTTTAATTACCTACCATACCATACCCTCTATGACAGAGAATAAAAGAGCTCTTTTATCCTGTCCGCCGTCTTCTATTACCGCAGCATAACTACGAATAGCTTCATACACAATACTATCCCAGAAGGTAGGTTCTGCCTCACTTTCCTGGGATGTATGCTGACTATCTGAGGTCAAGCTCTCCGTATCAGTAAATAAACTGTCAGCAAAATGGCCACTTTACTTACTACACCCAACTGCGCATGGGCAGATTGACGCGACTTGCAATAAAAAAACATGCCATTCTGACTCTACCCCACAAAAGCTTCACTTTGACACCTGCCACGACCCATTTGGACCAATAGTGGTCCATATCGGCCCCAAAATGTCTATTTCCATACTGGTTCCAGAAAATGAGTTATGCGCATGTCTTTAGGTGCATGGATACCAAGAACTGTAAAGTACGGATGTCTGTGCATGGAAACGCCCACAAGTGACCAACCAGCAGTCGTCTCTGTAATCATTGTTTTGTATTATGACTTTATGTAACCATGCAACAATAATTGTAAACATGCTGCACTGTATAAATTATATCCAATGGCATGTTAACTTCGTCATTTGAAAAGCTCTAAAAGAGCGAAACCGGTTATGACAATATAATATCCAGTTTTTTACTTATATCTACCCACGTGTAGTGTCCTTATTGTAAATATAGTGCTAGAAAAAAGTCATGACACAAACTCGGACTGATTGATTTCGCTAACTAGTTTCACTGATTTCAAAACATCGTTTATATATATATATAGGCCCATATCGTCCCACGCAGGCTCGGTCCATACTGGGAATTTTTTCGTGGGTTTTACTATGGGTTGTTTGGTCTTGTTTTTTACATCTCAACACCTAGAACACGATGGGCGGGGTCCCGAAGCGATTGGTTGAAATTTTTTGAAAAAGTCACTGTGCGCATGCGTAGTGGGTAAATAGCGCTGGATGGACGTTTTGGGGTCTAGGTGAGCCCCTAGTGGGCCGATGGGGTCGAGTGAGGTATCAATGTGAAGCATACGTGAGGGAGCATCCGAGAGGATGGGTGTGACGTGGAACTGACGTCATTCTGCGCATGCGCAGTGGACAAAGTGTATGGAAATAGACGTTTTGGGGTCTAGGTGGGCCACTATTGGTCCGATGGAGTAGAGTGAGGTATCAATGTAAAACAGTCGTGAGGGAGCATCCACTTGGACTAGTGTGTCGTCCGTGTTCAACATTCTGCGCATGCGCAGACAGGGAATTGTGGGAAAGTGGTATGGAAATAGACGTTTTGGGGTCTAGGTGGGCCACTAGTGGGCCGATGGAGTCGAGTGAGGTATCAATGTGTAGCACACGTGAGGGAGCATCCGCTTGGACTAGTGTCGTTCGTGTTCAACATTCTGCGCATGCGCAGACAGGGAATTGTGGGAAAAGGGTATGCAAATAGACGTTTTGGAGTCTAGGTGGGCCACTCGTTGTCCGATGGAGTCGAGTGAGATATCAATGTGAAGCATTCGTGGGGGAGCATCCGCTTGAACTAGTGTGTCGTTCGTGTTCAACATTCTGAGCATGCGCAGACAGGGAATTGTGGAGAAGGGTATGGAAATAGACGTTTTGGGGTCTAGGTGGGCCACTCGTGGTCCGATGGAGTCGATTGAGGTATCGATGTGAAGCAGTCGTGAAGGAGCATCCGCCTGGAGTAGTGTGTCGTCCGTGTTCAACATTCTGCGCATGCGCAGGCAGGGAATTGTGGGGAAAGGGAATGGAAATAGACATTTTTGGGTTTAGGTGGAGTCAAGTGAAGCATGTGAAGCATTCGTGAAGCATTCGTGAGGGAGCATCCGCCTGGACTAGTGTGTCGTTCGTTTTCAACATTCTGCGCAAGAGCAGACGGGGAATTGTGGAAAAAGTGCATTGGAAGGAACGTTTTGGGGTCAAGGTGGGCCACTAGTGGGCCGATGGAGTCGAGTGAGGTATCAATGTGAAGCACACGTGAGGGAGCATCCGACTGGGTGAATGTGGGGTAGGAATATCGTCATTCTGCGCATGCGCAGGCAGGCCGTAGTATGAAAATAGACATTTTGGGGCCGATATGGACCACTATTGGTTCAAATGGGTCGTGGCAGGTGTCAAAGTGAAGCTTTTGTGGGGTAGAGTCAGAATGGCATGTTTTTTTATTGCAAGTCGCGTCAATCTGCCCATGCGCAGTTGGGTGTAGTAAGTAAAGTGGCCATTTTGCTGACAGTTTATTTACTGATACGGAGAGCTTGACCTCAGATAGTCAGCATACATCCCAGGAAAGTGAGGCAGAACCTACCTTCTGGGATAGTATTGTGCATGAAGCTATTCGTAGTTATGCTGCGGTAATAGAAGACGGCGGACAGGATAAAAGAGCTCTTTTATTCTCTGTCATAGAGGGTATGGTATGGTAGGTAATTAAAAACTGTAGTAACTGGGCTTGACATTATTAGTGCGGGACGTTAGGGCATAAAAGGGACTGTTTGGTTCAGATTCTTCCAAAAGCACCAAATTTGGCCCATATATCGCCCATACCATACCTTTTCGATTTTTGACGGGCGCCAAGGTAGTCGCCCCCTGGGGCCGCCATGTTGCCGAAATTCAATATGGCCGCCACCCGGCTTAGATGTCAATCGTATTTAAAAAAACAATTGACTAGAACCATGAATACTACAATTTTTTAGTGGTTTTCGGTGTCGGGAATCTGATTTGAGGTCAAGGTCACCCTAAAGGTCATTTTGGGGTCAAATTCGTCATTTTTAGTGGATTTTAGTCGAGATATACAAACTACCTCATTTTATCGATTTTCGGGGTTGAGTAACCCGAATCTGGCCATATTTTGACGATTTGCGGCAATATTGCATGTGAGGTTCACGATAGAGGTCGCTCGAACCAGAGATCAACCAGAGGAAACACCATTCTAAGAATTGAATACTCCATTCAAAGAATTGAATATTATATTCAAAGAATTGAATATTATATTCAAAGAATTGAATATTATATTCAAAGAATTGAATATTATATTCAAAGAATTGAATATTATATTCAAAGAATTGAATATTATATTCAAAGAATTGAATATTATATTCAAAGAATTGAATATTATATTCAAAGATCTATTTTTTGAATCATTCAAAGAACTTTTTTGAATCATTCATGTTTATGTAGAATGTCTAGTTGGAATCATTGAATATCGCTAGATGCATGAAATTTTGCAATCAGAGACAGGATTATTATCTTCAAAGAAAGGAGATTTTTTTTTTTTTTCATAGAATATTGCAACATTCCGCCAGCCATAGACAAGGCCCCAACTTAAAGAAATTGCTTAAAAAAGCTAAGCATGAGTCCCGATCAAGTCTATACATCAAAATGCGAAGACGTACGATGTAAATGTTGTCTAAATCTGGCTATTGGCAGTTCATATCTCTTTCGGAAAACTAACAAACAGTTCAGAATTAAACATAATATGAACTGTAATTCTAGAAATCTTCTGTATGTTCTGACTTGTAATGGATGTGGCGCTCCATATATAGGCCAAACAGGGGACCGTCTGAAATCACGGACTCGCGTACACCGACAACAAATGGAAACACCTAGATTACGTCATCTCAAAGTGTGGCAGATTGTGCTAGCCATCTTGAGATTAAATTTTCCATTTTTCCGTTTTCTAAATTTAACACGGACGATGTAAGCATCCGGTTGGAAAAAGAAAAAATGTTCATTGAAAAATACGGAGAATCCCTCAACTGCTAATACCGATCGATTCAGAGTTATTAAAACATTATTTCAGTATTAGCATATGGCTGGCGGAATGTTGCAATATTCTATGAAAAAAAAAAAAAAATCTCCTTTCTTTGAAGATAATAATCCTGTCTCTGATTGCAAAATTTCATGCATCTAGCGATATTCAATGATTCCAACTAGACATTCTACATAAACATGAATGATTCAAAAAAGTTTAAATAGATCTTTGAATATAATATTCAATTCTTTGAATATAATATTCAATTCTTTGAATATAATATTCAATTCTTTGAATATAATATTCAATTCTTTGAATATAATATTCAATTCTTTGAATGGAGTATTCAATTCTTTGAATGAAGAATTTAATTCTTTGAATGGAGTATTCAATGTTCGGATTTTATAGTCAATTCTCATTGGCAGTTAACACAGCCAATGGACGGGCGTCTTTCATTCCAGGTCGTCGCAAGAATGGCGAGCTCCTGAAACATAAAGTTCCCAATACCCCTTTTATCCTCTCCGTAATTTCTTCAGCCATGTCGCAATTGCTATAATGATAGCTGCTTTCACAGCTTTCAAGCAAGGATTCTACCGACCTGAAAAACTTTAGCCAGGTGGATTGACTACTCAACTCCACCATTTTGCTTCGTTTATAGGCCGGTTTGTAAGCCTAAATGCCATTAGTCAAGTAAAAGCTATCTCATGATTCCCTTTGAACATGTAAATATAATTGTTCCATACTACGGCCTGCCTGCGCATGCGCAGAATGACGATATTCCTACCCCACATTCACCCAGTCGGATGCTCCCTCGCGTGTGCTTCACATTGATACCTCACTCGACTCCATCGGCCCACTAGTGGCCCACCTAGACCCCAAAACGTTCCTTCCAATGCACTTTTTTCACAATTCCCCGTCTGCTCTTGCGCAGAATGTTGAAAACGAACGACACACTAGTCCAGGCGGATGCTCCCTCACGAATGCTTCACATTGATATCTCACTTGACTCCATCGGACCAATAGTGGCCCACCTAAACCCAAAAACGTCTATTTCCATTCCCTTTCCCCACAATTCCCTGCCTGCGCATGCGCAGAATGTTGAACACGGACGACACACTAGTCCAGGCGGATGCTCCTTCACGACTGCTTCACATCGATACCTCAATCGACTCCATCGGATCACGAGTGGCCCACCTAGACCCCAAAACGTCTATTTCCATACCCTTTTCCACAATTCCCTGTCTGCGCATGCTCAGAATGTTGAACACGAACGACACACTAGTTCAAGCGGATGCTCCCTCACGAATGCTTCACATTGATATCTCACTCGACTCCCATCGGACAACGAGTGGCCCACATAGACTCCAAAACGTCTATTTGCATACCCTTTTCCCACAATTCCCTGTCTGCGCATGCGCAGAAAGTTGAACACGAACGACACTAGTCCAAGCGGATGCTCCCTCACGTGTGCTACACATTGATACCTCCCTCGACTCCATCGGCCCACCAGAATATTATATTCAAAGATCTATTTAAACTTTTTTGAATCATTCATGTTTATGTAGAATGTCTAGTTGGAATCATTGAATATCGCTAGATGCATGAAATTTTGCAATCAGAGACAGGATTATTATCTTCAAAGAAAGGAGAATTATTTTATTTTTTTTCATAGAATATTGCAGCATTCCGCCAGCCATATGCGAATACTGAAATAATGTTTTAATGACTCTGAATCGATCGGTATTAGCAGTTGAGAGATTCTCCGTATTTTTCAATGAACATTGTATGCAATGATTGAATACAATATTCAGACCTACCCGGCACTTTTCAAAAAATTTCACCGCTTACCTTCGAGACCCCTCCCATCATGTTTTTCGTGACGAGACGAGAAAAACAAGACCAAACAACCCATAGTCAAACCCACGAAAAATTTCCCAGTATGGACCTATACCCCCATAGCCAGTATGGGCCTATATACAGACCTATCCGGTACTTTTCGAAAAATTTCACCGCTTAGTGAAGACCAAACAACCCATAGTAAAATCCAAAAAAAATGACACCCCAATACCCCATACAGGCATTTTCCCGTAAAGATTTAATATGCAAATGTTCAAATCAGGGAAGATAATCCAGAATTTGCCAAAAATCACAAAAGTGCATCAAGGGCTACCTCCCCGTTGGAACTCTTCTGTGTTGGAGGTAGCTTGTGGTCTCTTGAGCTGGTGGCGCCCCCTGTCGGATGCAAGAGTTACCTCCCCCGGCAAAATACGACCTTTTCCGTCTTTTGTATACTACTGACCAACCCAAACTCGAGGCTATGGAAGGATTTGTTCAAAGAAAGTATGGACGCTGAAATGGGCGAGACATTGGAGGCCACAGGAAACAAGTTTCACCGCAAAGGATATTTGAAAGAGGAGGCCACAATTTTAGCCCATGAGCACCCAGACTACGACGGGCTTTACGTCAGCAGTATGCCGACTTCCTGACCCATATAAAATTGCTGGACAAGGACCCGGTCCATATGGAAATCGAAAGAACAGCATCGATGTTGAAAACCTCGGACATGAACTGGAAAGCGGCGTATGTCAGAGCAATAGCACAAAAGAAACATTTGTTCGAACACATCATTAAGATCAAAAGCGTCCCACTACAAATAGACCACACGGTACCAGTCCCCTCATTTCACCATGAGTCCAACTTGTTTGAACCCGACAACGAGGATATTCTAGCCCAAGCGTTTCGTCAAGCCAATGTCGATACTGTTAGTGATACAGCGCAAGGTGAATCCACAGTTCAGCATCAACGCATGCGTTCTCATCTTACCACGCTCATAGATGACATCCAATGGGTGACACGCGTATGTCTTCTGCTGCATAAGAAACAGATAGTACCCAATGAGGATACCAACGCAACTACCCGTGCTCAGAATCTGCTGACCCTGCATGAGGCATTTCAAACCTTTATGGAGACCCAGCTGGAGACGGGAAATTATCTTCCTCAACCTCCAACATAATGGTGTCCGTCCAGTGATGATCGACAATGCATAACGCGTTGAGATATGTATTGAGACGGGCGTTGAGACGGACGTTAAGGCGTTAAGACGGACGTTGGCGGGAGTTGAGACGGGCGTTGACGGGCGTTGAGACGGGCGTTGACAGGCGTCACTGCATTTCGATGAATTAGTGTCAATTCCATGAAAATCAGAGCTTCTGAGCTAATTCACCAGGGCGTTGAAGCGTTAAGCTAAGCGTTGACGGGCGTTACTGTCTATAAAAGCAAGTGTATTTCCAAAACACGCAGAGTCGACGTTCAACCGTCAACATGGCTAATACTTGTTTTGAGTGCGAACGCAAGTTCACCAGACATTACGATATGATGCGACACCAGAAGACTTTCCATCCAGACTCCGAGGCACAAGAAGCCGATACAGAGACTGATGAGAGTTCACCGACTGATACCGAATCCGATATTGCTGACAGTTTATCTACTGATACGGAGAGCTTGACCTCAGATAGTCAGCCTACATCCCAGGAAAGTGGGGCAGAACCTACCTTCTGGGATAGTATTGTGCATGAAGCTATTCGTAGTTATGCTGCGGTAATAGAAGACGGCGGACAGGATAACTTACAATACAACGGGCGTACAATGAAATGCGCCCCTGCATCAGGAAAACAGCCATGACCATCTATAAACGGTATAGTCTGCTGCCGTTTGCAATGAAAGGCGACCCCACGCACAGGTCCATCATGAAGATCAAACGTCACTTGGAAGAGGATATGGGGTTACCACCCACCGAGGCCCTGGAAAATGCGATCAGAATGCGCAAACAACTGTTTCAGGACATGCTGTCTTAACAATATATTTAACTGCCCGACGATGCTTAGGTCACACCGAGCAAAGATGGAACTTTCTGAAAGGGCGACTTCTGATTGGACAAGAGCGGCCGAGAATACATCTAACGGGCAAGAACAAATATGGCAGATACAGCGCCACATGACGGTCTCTGATTGGATAAGATTCTTCTTGAATTGTGAACATACCCAACGCGGCTCCCCCAGCGTGGGTATGTTATGATGGAGGGGAAAATAAAATGATTGATCTCTCATCCTTGTTGTTGTTGTTGTTGTTTTTCTCTCACCTTTCTATATTATGGCGTCAGGGGGTTATGCTAGGGCGTTAAGGCGTAACGACGGACGTTGACGGGCGTCACTGCATTTCCAATGAATTAGTGACAATTCCATGAAAATCAGAGCTTTTGGGCTAATTCAGCAGGGCGTTGAAGCGTTGAGCTTGGAGTTGGATGATCTATATATTATCAGGATACTGTGTTGTTCCCGCAAGAGTACATGTACATGGACAAGGAACATGTACATTGGCAGAGTATATGTATATGGACAGATTACATGTACAGGTACATAGTACAGGGTGAGTGAGTGAATAGAATTTAACGTCGCTTTCAACAATATTTTTGATATATCTAAAATATGACACGTAGAAACAATATAATATTTTGATGTAATATCACCTGCGTGCGGCCGGATAACCCGCGCGGGCGTGCGGCCGGATAACCCGCGCAGGCGTGCGGTCGGGCCCGGGAAAAACCCGGTGGGAAACCCCGGATGTTGAAGAGGTCTCGGATGTAAAGACGAAGGGACGACGCACTGGGAAACCCGGATGTTGAAGAGGTCCCGGATGTTCTAGTACATGCATTCCATACGTCCAAGGTCTAATCCTCTGCGCATTGCGCCGCAAGGTCAATAGGGCTCGAAATACGCTTCTATACTACTAAATGTGAGTCAATATACTGTCACTATACTCTGTGACCGCCACGTGACCTCCCCACTGCGCGTTGAGCCGCAAGGTCAATAGGGCGGGAAATGCGTTTTATACTACTAAATGTGAGTCAATATACTGTTACTATACTATCCTCTGCGCATTGCGCCGCAAGGTCAATAGAGCTCGAAATGCGCTTTTATACTACTAAATCTGAGTCAATATGCTGTGACGTCACACCTGCGCAGAAGTCCCAATGGACGGGATGATGGATGGAATGAGAGGATTCAGGTCAGTACATGCTCAAGTCACAGTTGCCTGGCCTGTGGGATATTGGATGGTCGATGTCTACGTATAATGTTTTTCAATAAATTATGAAAATTAATAAATATATTTTTTTTTTTTAAAACGATTTTTTTTTTCTTCTAAGTGTATTCTCTTTCATCTTTGGCTCAATTAAAGTCATTCCCTATAATGTCAAGCCCAGTTACTACAGTTTTTAATTATCTACCATACCCTGCCCTCTATGACATAGATAAAAGAGCTCTTTTATTCGGTCGATACTTCATGTAGGAACTATTGTCCTTTGTCTTTGTGTCGTTGAAAAGACACAGGTCTAGACACATTGTTGTCCCCAGACTTGGCTATTGTATGCATTGTCTCGTGATTCTTACATAAAGTATGAACCTTTATTGTGTTGAGCGGTTCTATTCTCTTTTATTCTATGTCATAGAGGGCAGGGTATCGTAGATAATTAAAAACTGTAGTAACTCGGCTTGACATTATAGAGAATGACTTTAATTAAGCCAAAGATGAAAGAGAAATACACTTAGAAAAAAAAAAAAAATTAAATCGATTAAAAAAAATATATATATATTTATTAATTTTCATAATTTTTTGGAAAAAAATTATACTTAGACATCGACCATCCAATATCCCACAGGCTAGGCAACTGTGGCTCAAGTACATTCATTGACTCTTATTGACCTTTGGAGTTGCATCATACAGACTCAGGGTTAAAACAAGGTCACAAGGACCCGGATGAATGGAAAAACCCCAGATACAGTACATGCATTGCTATCATTCGATACCAGAACTAGGTCAGACATACCCAGGTCACGCCCGATTCACGCCTACCGGAAGTGACATCATACACCTGCGCACAAGTCCCAATGGAAAAACCCCGATGGAATGAGAGTATACACCACATGCATTACTATCATTCAAATGACCTTGAACTATGGTGATCACGTGACCTCCCCGTGACCGCTCGGCTGTAAAACAAGGTCACAAGGACCCGGATGAATGGAAAAACCCCAGATACAGTACATGCATTCAATCAGTGTAGCACATGGGAAAACACCGAAGGACCCGGATGGACAAGTGCCCGGCTGTAAAACAAGGTCACAAGGACCCGGATGAATGAAAAACCCAAGATACAAGTCAGTACATGCATTCAATTCTGGATGTTAAAGGTCAGTACATGCATTCCTATCATTAGAACGATATCGAGGTCCATACATGCATTCCTCGTATAGATTAACATTGGAAGTCACTTGGTTGACAAGGGACTGCTTTCTGTCCGCGGAGGCTTTTTTCCACGACCGCATCACCGCCAGACCGCATCACCGCGGAGGAATACATGTCCCCAACAATGGACTACTTTCTGTCCGCGAAGGCTTCTCCCCGCGATCTCCCCAATATGCAAATTGTTGAGACGGCGCACACCTTTGCCGGGACTATAATGCACTTGACCTCTACGACAGGTTCTTAGGCCAGGTCAAACAGAGTCTATAAGGGTTTACAAAACTACTTACGGTATACAGATCTAGAACCATAACACGAGTACTCACAGCAATATATATATATACAGGTTTTCATGGTTGTAGAGTTTGCTAAAGATACACAGTCTTGTATTTGGGACATTAGATGATTGATATTTTATATAAAACATAAAATATATTATTAGGCCTATTTCATTGCTCTATGTCTGGAAACTGTTCAAACCTGTGAGAAAGTGCGAATTAATCTTCCCAAAAAATTTTGCGACATATAAATTTACACTATTTCGGTAGAATTACACAGCTACATCGCCATGCCCATCCAGGAAAAGCACAGTTAAGGGGGATTTATACCCGGAAATCTGGTTAATCAAATTTTCCCACCTCCTGTCAGTCTTTTGAGGATTTCTTCCCAAATGGCTTGGAGTCTGGTCATCAAAATTCACACACCTGTCAATCTAGACACGAGGAAGATATTGAAAGAAGAAAAATGGGTGAAAATAATTTCATATTTACATTTTCTTTATACGTAATTTTAGTCAATGTGACTGTCAATCGAGCTTAACCCGGTTAACTATAAAGAACCCCAAATGCAGCGTCAAATTGATCTACAGGTGACAAACAATACAACGTTACCAGGGTGTTTATCTTCCTCTTGTCGAGATTGACAAGTGGGTGAATTATATGTTGTACACAAGCAGTGCATATTGCATTTTGGCGATTGTGATACACTTATAAACTTTGCCTATATACTCTGTATATAAGTAAATCACTGGTAAATCTCCATGAAACTTTACCCCAACGAGATTGAAATATTCTTTTAGGTTTAGAACTTTATCTCTAGCCTTTGGATGATTTATATTCTGATAGTTAAATGCTTAATAGTTGAATAGTGTCAAACAATACAACGTTACCGGGGTGTTTGTTATCTTCCTCGTGTCGAGATTGACAAGTGAGTGAATTCTCATGACCATACTCTAAGCCATAGGGAAGAAATCACCAAAACACTGACAAGTGGTGGAAAAATTTGCATAATCAGATTTTCGGGTATATATTCCTCCTTGATATATAATCATTGTCATCACACCCAAGTGCGACACTCTATGTTTTAGGTATAGAGTGTCTGGCTTACGTCAGTGGTATATAACGGTTAACCCGTATCGACCTTTGTGCACTTAAAATTGTGGAGGTCACGTGGAGGTCACTTGCACTATGGTCAATACGGGTCAATTTAGCCTTTCTCCATCTTCGGCAATGTCCGGGATTATTTTCCAAAACGTCCACCCCAGCGCTACTTGCCCAGTGCGCATGCGCGCAGTACCTTTTCAAAAAAATTCAACGCATAGCCTCGAAACCCCTCCCATCGTGTTCTAAAGCTCAAGATGAAGAAAACAAGGGGCCACACCCCATACCGCAAATGTCCATGAGTGGGTTTCCCAGTGGGACCAGCATTGTCCACTGCGCCAATATGGACCTAACATGGACAGACCTACCTGAAATTTTAAACAAATTTCACCGCATGGCTTCGAGACCCCTCCCATCGTGTTCTACATCGCGAGACGAAGAAAACAAGATGCCACATCCCATAGTAAAATACGCAAGAAAAAAAAGACCATCTCAAAACTTCATAACGCAAATGTCCATGCGTGGGTTTCCGATTGGGTCTACATCATAGCCATATATAGATCTGCCCTCTGGTAGGTATATCTGGGTATTTTTAGCCTTGCCTAGTATGGGCTGACTCGGGGTGTAGTGGATAATGTGCTCGCTTCTGGAGGGAGCATCCCGGGTTCGACTTCAGCTAGGACCAGGGGGATTCCCCAATCAATCAATCAATCAATTTTAAATTTAGATGGCGTGTGCAGCTGCGAAGCTATGTACGCCAATAACTATACATTGAGTTTGCTTTTTTTTTAAACTGTTCATTTTCAGGCTTATATAAATAGTATAGAGTTGAATATCTGTGCAAGATGTTGAAGTATTCCCCTTCTCCCAATGTATGGCTATATATGGGGATTATAACCTAGAAGCTATATACCCGGGACCTCGGCTTACCGTCCGGACATTCCCGGAGATGACCGGGCATTGCCGGAGATAAGCGGACACTGCCGGAGATGACCGGACTTTGCCGACGATTACCGGACATTGCCGAAGAAATCCCGGACATTGCCGAATATGGAGAAAGGCTAAATTGACCCGTATTGACCTTAGTAGTATATGTGGCGTAAATTCGATACCCTTCCACCCGGATGTAGAGGTCATTTGGGGCGGAAACGAGGCGGGAGGAGAGGTCACGGGGAGTATAGTTCCGGCAGAAGGACCAAAAGCTACCTCCACCACAGGAGAGTTCCAATTCTTGGAGGGGATGTATTCAGGATGTATTCATCCGCGGTGATGCGGTCTGGCCGCGGTTTTGGCGGTGATTCGGTCTCGGGAAAAAGCTTCCGCGGAGAAAAAGTAGTCCCTAGATAAAATGGTCCGATGGGGTCGACTGAAGTATCAAAGTGAAGCTTATGTGAAGGGGCATCTAATGGGCTGGGTGTAGGGTTGAACTATCGGCATTCTGCGCATACGCGGTGGCCCAAGGGTATGAAAATAGCCGTGTTGGAGCTAGGGGAGTCCCTAATGGTCCGATGGGGTTGAGTGAGGTATCAAAGTGAGGCATTCGTGAAGGGGCATCTGATGGGCTGGATGTGGGGTTGAATTAGGGTCATTCTGCGCATGCGCGGTGGCCCAAGGATATGAAAATAGGCGTGTTGGAGCTAGGGGAGTCCCTAATGGACCAATGGGGACGAGTGAGGTATCAAAGTGAAGCATTCGTGAAGGGGCATCTGATGGGCTGGGTGTGGGGTTGAATTAGGGTCATTCTGCGCATGCGCGGTGGTCCAAGGGTATGAAAATAGACGTGTTGGAGCTAAGGGGCCCCTAATGGACCAATGGGGTCGAGTGAGGTATCAAAGTGAAGCATTCGTGAAGGGGCATCTGATGGGCTGGGTGTGGGGTTGAACTATCGTCATTCTGCGCATGCGCGGTGGTCAAAGGGTATGAAAATAGACGTTTTGTCCCTATTGGTCCAATGGGGTCGAATGAGGTATCAAAGTGAAGCATTCGTGAAGGGGCATGTGATGGGTTGGGTGTCGGGTTGAAATATCGGCATTCTGTGCATGCGCGGTGGCCCAAGGGTATGAAAATAGACGTTTTGGAGCTAGGGGAGTCACTAATGGTCCAATAGGGTCGAGTGAGGTATCAAAGTGAAGCATTCGTGAAGGGGCATCTAATGGGCTGTGTGTGGGGTTGAAATATCGGCATTTTGCGCATGCGCGGTGGCCCAAGGGTATGGAAATAGCCGTTTTGGGAGCTAGGGCAGTCCCTAATGGGCCGATGGAGTTGTATGAGGTATCCATGTGAAGCATTCGTGAAGGGGCATCTGATGGGTTGGGTGTGCGCTAGGAATATCATTCTGCGCATGCGCAGACGCAATGCGGAGCTCTCGTCCAATCAGAAGCGAGTATTTCAAATCCGTCACAGAGCTCTCAGCCAATCAGAAGCTAGTATTTTGACCCGGTGCATTATGGGACATATCCAAGATGGCGGCACGTATGTTCAAGATGGCGGCACATCCGGTGTCGAAAACTGGCCATTTCGTCGGGATGTGTTCACCTAGTGTCGAAAACTGGACCCTGTATGGGTCCCGCTAGACGTTTTGGAGCTAGGGGAGCCACTAATGGTCCAATGGAGTTGTATGAGGTATCCATGTGAAGCCTAGGTGAAGGGGCATCCAGTCAATGGGGTGGGTGCATGTAACATTTTTCCTGAAAAAAAAATACGGAACACGGACTTTATCGAAAAATCCGGGAAAATGCCTATATGGGGTATGGGGGTATATAGGTCGCCGGGCTTAACGGGGCTTGCCTATCAATAGAGTTATCTCCCCTAGTTCCAGGGTGGGTGTATGTAAAAATTTTCCTGAAAAAATACGGAACACGGACTTTATTCTAAATTACGTGAAAATGCCTATATGGGGTATGGGGGTATAGGACCATCCTGGGAAACCTACTTCTCCACATTTGCGGTAGGGTTGTTTGGATTTATTTTCTTAGTCTCGTCAAGACAAACATGATAGGAAGTGTCCCGGAGCGAATCGGTGAAATTTTTGAAAAAGTACGATATAGCCCCATATAGTCCCATACTGGGGGTATAGGACCAATGTTTGTCCCCCTGAGAAACCTACTTCCAGACATTTGCGGTAGGGTTGTTTGCATTTGTTCTCTTAGTCTCGTCATTTAGAACATGATAGGAAGTGTCGCGGAGCGAATCGGTGAAATTTTTGAAAAAAGTCACCGAGACCCATATGTCGCGACGTAAGCGCGATATGACTGGATAATGGTTAAATTAAAATGATAAATTTAAGCAACGAATAATTATTTATTTATTTTATTCGCTATGAATTATTTTAGTACTTTTCAGTCTGAAAGCATTTGGCTAAGTGATTCTATACTGTCCTATTGGAACATAGATATTTATGTACTGCAGTGGCCTGGTCTTTATGACCTGGTCATGCCTTGCACTGGTTATATATAGGTCCCCCAACACTGGACAAAGAGAGATCACACTAGCCAGTGACCAGCACAGCATGTTGCTGTTTGTACTGAGAGAAAACTACAGACAACCTGGATATTACTAACTGTCTGAAATTACATGTACTTGTGTCACGATGACCTAGACTGGAGATACCAATATGGTCAGTGGTTGTGTTTGCAGATTTATGTGCTGATTCGGATGAATATGATGGATTACTACTAAACTTCAGTGACAATTTACGTGAACTTGGAATATGATGGATTACTACTAAACTTCAGTGACAATTTACGTGAACTTGGAATATGATGGATTACTACTAAACTTCAGTGACAATTTACGTGAACTTTGTGTCGTTCGTGAACTTTACGTGAACTTGGAATATGATGGATTACTACTAAACTTCAGTGACAATTTACGTGAACTTTGTGTCGTTCGTGAACTTTGTGTCGTAACGTGAACTTTGTGTAGTTACATTTTTTGAGTCTTTATTTATCACGACGCGTGAATACGCGATTTAGACTCGTATAGCCCCATACTGGGGTATAGGACCAATGTTTGTCCCACTGGGAAAACCACTTCTAGACATTTGCGGTATGGTTGTTTGGATATGTTTTCTTAGTCTCGTCATTTAGAACATGATAGGAAGTGTCCCGGCACGAAACGGTGAAATTTTTGAAAAAAGTCACTGAGGCCTGGGTAGGCCCATAGGCCTATACTGCATGGCTATGGGTGTATAGGGCCATACGGGGTGGACATGTTGGAGTCTATGTGAGTCCCTAATGGTCCAATGGGGTCGAGTGAGGTCTTATTTTGAAGCTCTCGTGGATGAGCACTTGACTACACTAATGGTTCGTCCGTATTCAATAGTCTGCGCATGCGCAGACTGGCCCGTAGTATAGAAAGCAGGCATTTTGGGGGGTATGTGGGTGTGTGTTTGGGTTAGAGATGGGCTATTCGCGGTTCGAATGGATCGTGTGATGTATCCATGTGAAGCCTATGTGAGGGAGCCTCTGATGGCGTGGGTGTGGGGTTGAAATATCGTCATTCTGCGCATGCGCAGCCTGGCCGTAGTATGGAAATAGACGTTTTTGGGGTCTAGCCGAGCCCCTCATGGGCCTATTGGGTCGAGTGAGGTATCCATGTGAAGGCTAGATGTGGGGCTAGACTAATTATATATTCTGTATTATACAATCGGATAGCGGTTGTCGTGAATAACAACAAGTTCAGCAATGTTTATATAGTTTATTATCCCCAATGTTACATCATACCCAGGCTGGGGTAGCCGCCCTGGGTATGTTTATTATGTTCACAGCAAAACAAATTGAAATATCAAATACCATGTTTTATTATTTAACGCACCGTCACATTAGGTACAAGTGTTTACTGAGCTCAAGTCAACGATCAGCATGTAGACATAGAGAGTATGTGCGGCATGTTATGGTGTTCATCAGTACGCGGGTGACGCATTCAACCGATGGCGGTGGTCGGT